>SJYC01109669.1:0-15212 GCA_006408675.1 Madoqua kirkii
TTCTCCAGGCCAGAATACTGGAGTGGGTAGCCATTCCCTTCTCCAGGGGATCTTCCTTACCCAGGGACAGAACCCCGGTCTCCCTCATTGCAGGCAAATTCATTACCAGCTGAGCCACAAGAGATTGATTAAACACGATGCACTCATTAGATGGGAAACTATGAATACTTTGTTGTTGTTTAGTTGCTAAGTAGTGTCTGACTCTTTGCCACCCCACAGACTGCAGCCCATCAGACTCCTCTCTATGGGCTTTCCCAGGCAAGAATACTAGAGTGGTGTTGCCATTTCCTTCTCTAGGGGATATTGCTGAGCCAGGGATCGAACCCATGTCTCCTGTGTGGCAGGTGGATTCTTTACCACTGATTAACCTCGGAAGTCCATGAATCCTTTACAAACCATGAAATAGATTGACTAATAAGTGAAAAAGTGCAATTGCAAAGCAGTATAATCTCAGGCAGAGAGAATACAAATCAAAATGCAAAGTGGAAAGTTTTCCTTTGAAGGATTGAGCCAGGGATCGAACCCATGTCTCCTGTGTGGCAGGTGGATTCTTTACCACTGATTAACCTCGGAAGTCCATGAATCCTTTACAAACCGTGAAATAGATTTACTAATAAGTGAAAAAGTGCAATTGCAAAGCAGTATAATCTCAGGCAGAGAGAATACAAATCAAAATGCAAAGTGGAAAGTTTTCCTTTGAAGGAAGTTTTCTAAAGTAAGTGCTTTGTGCATTTTTTTGTTGTTCAAGTTTTTTTTTTTTTTTTGAGAAGTACTATCATATTTATGATTTAAAAACAAAACTAAAAAATAATGTTTGCCCATCCTGCCTGCTCTGGTACCTGCGTAGACAAGCAAATGAGGTGATGCATAACTACTGCAGTTGTGTGTTTATTAAATTTACTCACTTCCTAATAAGCCTGCCTGACAGAGGCTGAAGGAAGACCTTTTAAGCTTTGATGTAAAACCTAGGTAATAAATAAGGTGTTAGCTTTTTAAAAGACATCTTGAGAACTTTCCCTGGTGGAACAGTGGATGAGTCCCTCTGCCAACGCAGAGGACACGGATTCGATCCCTGGTCAGGGAAGATTCCACATGCCATGTCATGAGGCGACTAAGCCTGTACGCCTCAGCTGCTAAAGCCTGCATGCCCTAGATCCCATGTTTCGCCACAAGAGACGCCACTGCAGTGAGAAGCCCACGTACCGCAATGAGAGAGTAGCCCCCGCTCTCTGCAGCTAGAGAAAGCCCATGCGCAGCAACAAAGACCCAGTGCAACCAAAAATAAACAAGTTATTTTAAAACAGATACCTTGAAAAAACATCAGTTCAGTTCAGTTCAGTTGCTCACCTTATCCAACTCTTTGTGACCCCATGGACTGCAGCATGCCAGGGTTCCCCGTTCATCACCAATTCCTGGAGCTTACTCAAACTCATGTCCATTGAGTCTGTGATGCCATCCAACCATCTCATCCTCTATCGTCCCCTTCTCCTCCTGCCTTCAAGCTTTCCAAGCATCAAGGTCTTTTCCAATGAGCCAGTTCTTTGCATCAGGTGGCCAAACTATTGGAGCTTCAGCTTCAGCATCAGGCCTTTCAATGAATGTTTAGGACTGATTTCCTTTAGGATTGACTGATTGGAGCTCCTTGCAGTCCAAGGGACTCTTAAGAGTCTTCTCTAACACCATAAATCAAAAGCATCAATTCTTCAGCGCTCAGCTTTCTTTATAATCTGATTCTCACATCCACACATGACTACTAGAAAGCCATAGCTTTGACTAGATGGAACTTTGTTGGCAAAATAATGTCTCTGCTTTGTAATATGCTGTCTAGCTTTGTCATAGCTTTTCTTCCAAGGAGCAAGTGTCTTTTAAAAGATGCTTATTTATGAAAAAACATAAATTCAGTGATTCTAGATGTTGATTTCTTTCATCTCTAATTTTAATGGCTGCATAAATACATTTCCCCAAAATGGTTAAAATTAGTCAAAGTTAAACAACTGTGAAATTCATCACTGCAGATGACATATTATTTTTCTCTATACTCCCAGCCATCTCCTATCACCGCAGTGTTATTTATTTCAAATTTGAACTCATCCTAAAAACAGATTCTCTTCTACGACCAAAGACAACGGCGCCTTCTAGAATGGAAGGTGCCTGAAAGGACAACTGTTAGTTTCTTCAGAACAAAGACTCCTAAGGTGAGGACTGGGGCTTCCCTGTTGGTTCAGTGGTAAAGAACCTACCTGGCAAGGCAGAAGGTGTGGATTTGATGCCTGAATCGGGAAAATTCCCTTGAGAAAGCACCCTCCAGTAATCTTGCCTGGGAAATCCCATGGACAGAGGAGCCTGCAGACCATGAGGTCGCAAAAGAGTCATACATGACTTAGAGCCTAAAACTAGAACAAAGTAGAGGACTGGGAGTCCTTGAGGGACCCTAACAAGTTTCTAAGTCCAGAACTCCAGTATTGCCTACAGTGTGACAATATAAACACCTGTTCAATATGTGTATGTAAATGGTAAAACTTTAAAGAGTTTCAATTCAAAATTTATGTACTGTAGATATGCAATCATGCCTTGTCCTCTTGAGCTTCTCAAATAGAACAGCAATAAAATATAATTGCCATCATATGTGCAAAGTGTATAAAATGATCATTGTTTCTTTAAAGATTTCCAGCCTCAAACTAGATAGAATTAGGAACTACTATAATACTTTAGATCATCTCTGCTTCTCTCCAGTCTTATCAAAAGAGAACAAAAATCTATAATGCCTAGAAAGTCCCCAAACTTATGCTAAAGTAGGAATAATTACAACATTTCAATGTCTTATAAGTCCTAGATTTTCTCCCAAGCATCAGACCTCAAGAGCCCCATGAAGATGAAGATCTACAACAGCTGCTGCCGCTGCTGCTAAGTCACTTCAGTCATGTCCTACTCTGTGTGACCCCATAGATGGCAGCCCACCAGGCTCTGCAGTCCCTGGGATTCTCCAGGCAAGAACACTGGATTGGACTGCCATTCCCTTCTCCAATGCATGAAAGTGAAAAGTGAAAGTGAAGTTGCTCAGTCATGTCTGACTCTTAGCGACCCTATGGACTGCAGCCCACCAGGCTCCTCCATCCATGGGATTTTCCAGGCAAGAGTACTGGAGTGGGGTGCTATTACCTTCTCCCTACAACAGTTACCCAACCACAGATCTGAGAAGCGCATGAAGGTCTGAGTCTAGCTCCTGTGTCTCTGTTGACTTTTTTAATATTTAGAGGAGAGAGGAAGAGTCCTTTGAAGAAAATTTACTATGCAGTGTGCAACTTACAAATGGAAAATTTAGACTTATCCAATATTCAATCAGCAAAAATCAAATTGTCCTTTCCCGGTTGATATTCTTTCATTGGAAGAATATAAGCTAATGTCACAATGACCTTGTTTGCAAAGGCAGGAAGGGACATTTTTAGTTACTTCTTCCTTTGACTTTAGGCAGAGTGACATTACAATCATTCTGGACCAAAATGCATGTTTTCTATTTTCAGAACTCCCCAGGGGAAGATAGTTTCAGATTTTTTATAATCATAAACTTTAGCATTACAAAGATTCTCCTCTGTCTAGGCCAACGTCGGGATTTTACCCTAAATCCCTTTCATTCACTTTAAAGTTACCCCCTATTTTCCCCATCATGGTAGAAATTATAACTGCTGATCACACTCTCTTTAATTTTTTCTATGTCTTATATTCGAGAATATTAGTCGTTTCTTGGCTTTCATGTCACCAAGCTGGGAAACCCAGACTTCTGTCCGTAGGATTCTCCAGGCAAGCATACTGGAGTGGATTGCCATGCCCTCCTCTGGAGGATCTTCCCGACCCAGGGATCAAACCTGCGCCTCTTATATCTCCTGCACTGGCTGGTGGGTTCTTTACCACTAGCGCCACCTGGGAAGCCCTCTAAAGATTTTACCATACGCCTAATCTGAACATCCCTTCATGTTTCTGTAACTCTCCTAAGAATTGTCTATAATTTTAGTTTATCCCACTTAGTGAAAGACCTTGAAAGTAAATTCTCATCATTGTCAATTCTTTGTTTTTCTTCTATACGTGTTTTCAAGATGAACCATGGCACTCCAGGGCACCACTCCCCTCAGCTCCCCCAGCCCCCACCAACACAGCTGCTTAAGAAATAACCAGCCATCAACATCCCTACCACAGCCATGCTGACATGAAATGTTTGCTTAAATAAAACCCTCACTCCAGATTTCTTTAATGAAAGGAGTTTATTTTTTGTTGTTGTTCCCTTGGAGTATCTATGAAAAAAAGATTCATTCTCCAGGCAAGGAGGCCTGTGCTTTGTTAGCTGATTGCTTGCGACATAATTAGCTGACAATCTGGCACCAGAATATTATGCGCAAACAGGACAACAGGGTGGGAGAGGGTGGTAAGGTTAACCAATTTGGAAACCTTTCAACATGAAAGGAAATCCTGAAAAAGTAAATTATACCCTGGTGTTGATCTTTTAAGCTAAAATCAATTTGAGTCATTACGATGGTTCTAGAAGAAACGGTCAGTACCAATTTGTTATAGGTTTAGAAACATTTACCATAGGAAATGCAAAAACTCCAGTATGATATTCCTATTCCTTCATTGACAGCTGCTGAGGAGAGTGTGAATAAGTGATCATGATTATAAGACTAGGAAACTTGTGTTTAGAATTCACCACACATACCCATGGCAGATCTGCAAGCTTCATGTTGCTCCCTGTGAATTTATCTTCACAGGTTATTCTGGGGACCAGTTACGACAAGTCTTAAAATACGTGATGCAAACATGAAAACTGAAAGGAGAAATTAAAGAAAAAAAAAAAGGACATGAACTCTAACACACTGATCATCCTTGTTAGAGAGAAACAGAAAAAAAAAATCTATATTCTTAGGGGAAAAAAAAAAAACCAAAACCTTAGCTGAATGTCTTTAGTGAGTTGGTTTTGACATTAAAAGAGAGGTCTGAATTCCTCTTTGAAAAGCAATAAACTGTTCAGTTGCTGCCATCTTATGTCTTACCCAATAGCTTTTTTACCTTAGCTGAATGTCTTTAGTGAGTTGGTTTTGACATTAAAAGAGAGGTCTGAATTCCTCTTTGAAAAGCAATAAACTGTTCAGTTGCTGCCATCTTATGTCTTACCCAATAGCTTGTCTTTTTTTTTTTTCCCCTCTCTCTTCTAATTCCAGGGTGGAGTTCGTCATCTGTGGCTGTTTTTGCCACCTTTTTCTCCTTCTGGACTGTCAGATTTCTAAGGAGACCTAGAGGGAGGAAGTTTGAAGAACTTGTTAGCCCACAGCTGCCTTTCTGTCGAGGACGGTGGGTTTGATTAAAGGGGAGTGCCCCCCCTGGATTTCACAGATCACATCAATCACGTTGATCAGCCCCCGAAAGGCAACATATTGTCTGGGACTCGGCCAAGGAGGGATATCAATTTCACAATTGCACTTATGTCTTTCAGCCAAGAACCAGTTTATTTTTGGCTACTGAAGTCTGAGACTCACTTTGGAGCCACAGTTTACACTTTCATGCTTTATGCCAGCCTCTCAGCGACAACTTTCTCTTCAGTCAAGTAGAAGCATCATAACAGCAAATTAACTCTGCCACATATTCCTTACCGGAGAGCCTTGGTTTATGTTTTGACAGAGTTTTGATGCTCTTTTTGCTCTTCCGTTATTAATTTTTCCTTTCATGAAGAGAGATTTCTTGATAGGAGTCTCTTATCCAACAACACTCTGGGAAAAATTTCTAAGAAAAGTTAAAGAATTGCTTAAATCTTCAGTGTCTGATCAGGCTGATACCAATAACGATAACAACATCAATCACACTGTGAGACAGTCAGCCTAATGGTTATGCCCATTTTTGGTGGCAAGTACATTGTATGTCTTAATATGTATTTTGAATTAGCAAATTAACTCTGCCACATATTCCTTACCGGAGAGCCTTGGTTTATGTTTTGACAGAGTTTTGATGCTCTTTTTGCTCTTCCGTTATTAATTTTTCCTTTCATGAAGAGAGATTTCTTGATAGGAGTCTCTTATCCAACAACACTCTGGGAAAAATTTCTAAGAAAAGTTAAAGAATTGCTTAAATCTTCAGTGTCTGATCAGGCTGATACCAATAACGATAACAACATCAATCACACTGTGAGACAGTCAGCCTAATGGTTATGCCCATTTTTGGTGGCAAGTACATTGTATGTCTTAATATGTATTTTGAATGATTTTTAATGTTATGTTTTGCAAATTATGAAGAATCATTTATATATTGCATCTTAGGATCCCATCAAAATTAGACATAGTTTGCTCACATGAAATTATGAACTATAACTACTTGGTATTCTCTCTTCACTTTTATATATATATATATATATACACACATATATATAGGCATATATATATATATATATACAGTCTGTGTGTGTGTGTGTGTGTGTGTGTGTATACACACACATACACATTGTTTTTAATCCATTTATTGCATTTTATTTTTCTATTTGCCAGTTTCTTGTCCTGTATCTTTACCCTTCTTGTCTGGAATTCTGCCTCATTTAAGGAATAAAATGCTTACTAGGAGATGTATTACAATGGAAATTAGATTAATCACCGTAACAAATATTTGCTGGGGAGAAAGTAGTTCTAAAATATCTCAGAACTTCATAAATAAAAACACATTTGCTGACAACTGTGAATATCATACAACATGTTTCAGGTTAATAAACTAGAGCAGATAACTAAAGTGTATTATCTAGTCATTTTTGCTTTGTAAATTATACAATGAGTTGAAGAATTAAATTCAACAACTTTTAAAATACAAAGTTCTGCTTGGTTTTGACATTCAAGAATTTTAAAAACCACACAAAGATTTAAAACTGAATACTACTATATTCTACAGCATCTTGGAAAACGTAATGTTTAGTGACTACAGTTTCTGTAAAACTTCTTTAATAATAAATGATTAAATACTTACTATGACATTATTTCTAAGAAAAGTTAAAGAATTGCTTAAATCTTTAGTGTCTGATCAGGCTGATACCAATAATGATAACAACATCAATCACACTATGAGACAGTGAGCCAAATGGTTATGCCCACTTTTGGTGGCAAGTACATTGTATGTCTTAATGTATTTTGAATGATTTTTAATGTTATGTTTTGCATAACATTAAATAGATAATTAAATAGAATATTTATTCTACCTTGATGTAAACCTCTGATGAGACACTTTTATTTTACCTCTAAATACTCTGAAACAGGTTTTTAACACCAGTTTCAAATACTAAATTGAATATATTCTTTGAATAATTAAAATAGATCTCAAGTAGAGCTATGTTTAGGAAACACTGTTTGATCATATTACTTTCTTTTGAATTATTTTCTCAGATAGCAAACCATAAAAAGACATCATCACAATGTGCTCCTGAAAATTAACTCAAGATCTTGGCTTCTGGTTTTTAGTGTGATTATATTACAGGCATTTGGAGCTGTAATAAGTGTTGAAACCTTATTGTGTTTAAATGAACTAAGATGTGTGAGCTTCCATCAGCAATAACTATCTTTGAAATGTACTGCTGGATCCTTTAATTACCTTTAAATGCTTTCCTTAAGTAATTTTAAAATGATGCCTTTTGGGTTTCTGGAAATATCAATGGATCTTTTTTCATGTATGTTTACAATCCAAACTGTATTCTCTAGAGACTATCTGGTTCAATTTTGGGGGGCATGGGGATTCTTTGATCTAGCATTTCTTTTCTATTGATACAAAGTATTGCAATATCTGATTCAAATTTCTGGCTTATTATTTCTTCAAAGGAGACTATTGTGCAGTCAAGTTCATTTTAGAGGGCAAAAATGCTAATTAACACTTTCATTCCAACCAGTAGTTTGATAAAAATCTCTATTTTTTAACCCCATGCTTGAAATCTGTTTTTACATGTGAATGACAGGGATGTCTTTCACCAAATTATGTACAGAAGAAGGATTAATGATTGGTGTCTGAAGAGTGATATGATTTGTCATGGTAACATGTTCTTGAGAATATGTGGTGTGTCATATTTCTCTGAAATTTGGATTTTGATAAAGCAAATATTTGAATGTTTTTTTAACTCATGCTGTTCATAACATTCATATTTGTAAATTAACAGTGTTTATTTCTCTTCATATATTCAATCTCAGATTGTAGCATTAAAAATGGAGGAAAGCTATTATTTGCCTAAGTGAATCCCGCAACCTGTGATAATTTATCATTAATTTAACTGAGTTCTTGACTTTCTTCATCTTGATTTTCCTGTTAGATATCTACTACTTCAATGCATAGCCAATATTATCATGCACTGAACTAAGTCAGCAGTTTTGACATCTTCATTTCAATGTCCTTTTCTGTACCTTCAGCAATGTTAATGTTACAAATTATAGGAGGGCATATTAATAGCCATACCCAAGAAGCAGAAAGAAAAGTGCATTTTTTTAAACTAAGTACTAACTTGGGATTTCCCGGGCCCATTGTCAAGTCAGCCGAACCCACTGCTCCTCCATTGTGATGATAATGGATTCCGTGTTGTTGGCGCAAAGGTCGCGAGGTCACCGTAAGCTCCTTAATGGACTGTGAAATAACTTTAACTGCATTAACCTCTCTGGATCACATGGGTGGCACCAACAGCCACTCCTGAAATTCTCATTCGCTTATAGAGACAATACCATTAGATTATTATATTTTCAATTCCGAATAGCAATAGGCTCAAAGCAATTATGCAGCTAAGCATTTCCATTAAGTGAATAAGACCTTAAAGAAGATTAACTAGAACATCTCTTGTAGATATGTGGGGGTAGGAATGGATACTTATGAAAATTTCACTGGATTTTCAGATACGTTAAATGCAAAGGGTTCACTACCTTAGGTTTTAAGCTATGAAGTCATTGAGTGAAATGAAAATCTCTTACACATATTATTAAGCCCAAATGGATTCTCCCTGCTTCTTAAGTTGAACAGTGTATTTAGAGGATAAACATTTCCATCTATTGATTTTTAAAAAATAAAACTATGAAACCAAAAGAACTGAGAACCAAACCAAGATTGTAAGCCAGAGAAACACCGTGTTGGAAGCCCTGTGCTATCCTTCCCCTGACTCCCAGTAACAGAGATAACCCCTTTCCCCAGAAATTTAAATGCTGTTTTCCTATTTTCTGCCTGCTGGCTATTGTGTTTAAAAGGCCAAAATGCTTTCCTTTGAAACCACACAAAGCTGGGAAGCTCTTATTTCCGAAGGGCAAAAATAATTGCTACTGGTTTGCATAGATATAATCAGACATCTTATTTACCCACAAGTTAAACCCTGTTGGATAAGCATCCGAGCGAGAGTTAAAGAGTACTGTGGTCATCAGTATTATCATTAAAGTACCTCATTGCCATAGTAATATGACATAACATAAAAACACACCACATTAAACACGTTTTAAATGCTATTTGATTTTCTAGTGGGGTCTCATGAATTGAAAAGTGAAGACAGACTACATTTCTTTGCTTTTAAAATGTATGTGGATATTTCCAAAGTGAGGATCCAACTTGCAGTTGCTTTTTATATTTAGATATAAAAGAAGATCTTCTCCAGGGGACCTTCCCAACCCAAGGATTGAAGCCAGGTCTCCTGAATTGCACTGCGGGAGGATTCTTTACCAGTTGAGCCACAAAGGAAGCATATATATATATACATATCTTTTAATTCTGGAAAAATCTGTTATGATTGAAGGTGTCCTAGAATTGGGAAACTATAGTGAACTAATTGAAAGTATAGGCATCCTTTCTTTAATCCTGATCTCTGTGTGTATGTTTTAACTTTGAAAAACAGTTTTTGGAGGTTAGATGAGAGTTGGTTTTTGTTTTCTAAAAATTGGAGGAAAAGATTGCAGCACAGTGGTGTGATCTTTGGAGTACAAAACGGTATTGTTCATATTATCTAAACAATCTGATAGAGGGGTAAATTTTACTTCTACTTAGGCTAAATTCATCAAAATCTATTATTTAATCACAGTAGCTGCTATTATTTTTTAAAAAATCTGACTCTTTCTGTGGGAAGTGCTTTGCTTTACTTGGTCAGGGCCACTCTCTGACTGTTGCTACCCAATGCATCAACCAGATTACTATTCATTTATTCAGAGAGTAATTTTCACACACTTTCTGTATTCCAGGGCTTCCCTGATAGCTCAATAGGTAAAGAACATGCCTACAATGCAGGAGACCCCGGTTTGATTTCTGGATTGGGAAGATCACCTGGAGAAGGGAAAGGCTACCCACTCCAGTATTCTGGCCTAGAGAATCCCATGGATCGTATAGTCTATGGGTTTGCAAAGAATCAGACAAGACTGAGTGACTTTTGCTTTCACTTTTACTTTTTCTGTATGCTAAGCACTTCTGATATGCAGACATTCTATAGTGGCAAGGAAATTAGCAGAGACGTGTGGTCAGTGTTATGACTGAGCTTATACAGTGTGGAAACTCAAAGAAGGGCATCTATCCATGGTGGAATTAATGTCGTGCTTCCTGTTTCTATATTTCCTTTGTCACTTCAGCTCACCATGAATCTACTACCCAAGAAGTTTGAAGCTATGTTACCTGAACTTGGCATGCTTACTTTGTTTCCCTTCTAGCTTTCTGAGTCAACTCTCCAAGCCCACCACTCCCTCTAGAGTCTAATGCTTTTTATATGGAAAGCTGATGGATGTGCTCAAGATGCTTGCTTGTTCCCTGACCCAACTGGAAAACACAGACTAATCAATTAATTAATCTACTAATATGTACTGAGGATCTACTATGTTCTAGCAAGTTGTAGGTTAGGCTTTTTTACTCTTAGGTGTTTTGAGATTTGGATTAATAAAGATGCAGTAAATGACCATTAAGTGAGCACCCTTGTAATCCTTAAAGATTCTAAGTCTTTTCAATAATGATCAGGGTTCAAGTCAATAAATAATGCTAACATAGTGTAATCAATATAAAATTCAGAACTTTTAGTGTTATTTCTGTGTTTCTCTTGCAGCACTATCCTGTCAAGAATATGATCACATTATATAGCAGATATATATATATATATATATGTATATATACATCCACTATATATATAAGAACTGACTCATTGGAAAAGACCCTGATGCTGGGAAGATTGAAAGCAGGAAGAAAAGGGGACAACAGAGGATGAGATGGTTGGATGGCATCACCAACTCAATGGACATGAGTTTGAACATGCTCTGGGAGTTGGTGATGGACAGGGAAGCCTGGCATGCTGCAGTCCATGGTGTTGTAAAGAGTCAGACATAACTGAGCGACTGAACTGAACTGAACTGATATAGTGGATGAAACCCAATGTAAAGTCTATGGTATATTCAGCAACATATAAAAAGAATTATGCACCATAACCAGGCAGGATTAATCCCAGGGATGAAATGTTGATTTAATATCCAAAATCAATCACTATAGAATATCATATCAACAGAATAAAAAATAAAGCTACACAGTCATCTCAATAAAGAGGGAAAAATATTTAACAAATTCCAACATTTTTTGATGATAAAAACACTCCAGACTAATAATCCATAGCTAACATTATACTTAATGATGAAAGTCTTGGTGATTTTCCCTTTGGATCAGGAACAAGATGAGGATATCTACTCTTGCAATTTCTATTTAACATTTGTCCTAGAGGTTCCAGCTGGGGTAATTAACCAAGAAAAAGAAATAAAAGAATTCTGATTAGAAAGAAAGAAGCACAATTATCTCTATCCGTACATATATACATTTGTACACAGAAAGTCCTAAGTAATCCACTAAAAAACCATTAGAACTAATAAATGATTCAGCAAGGTTGTAGGATATAAGATCAATACACAGCAAGCAATGACATTTCACTGAAATGTCAGTGAACTAAAAATTAAATTAAGAAAACAATTTCATTAACAATAAAACATTAAAATGTAAAACATTTTAAAAATATTTATTTATTTGACTGCATCAGCTGTTGGCTATAGCACATGGGATCTTCTTTGCAGCTCCCAAGCACTCTAGTTGTGGCACATAGGCTCAGTTTCCAAGCAGCATGTGGGGTCTTAGTTCCCTAATCAGGGGTCATGCCCATGTCCCTTACATTGGAAAGTGGGTTCTTAACCACTGGACCAGCAAAGAAGTCCCAACAACATCTTTTAAAAAGAGTGAAATGCTTACAAATAAATTTGATCAAAGAAGCATAAACCTTATACACTGAAAACTATTTAAAAAAATTGAAAGTTATTAAGAAGACCAAATAAATGGAAAAATATCTCATGTTCATGGAGTGAAAACTAACACTGTTAAGATGACAATATGCCACAAATTGACCTACAGCTTCAACTCAATTCCTATCAAAATTATCCTGAAAAAAAAGCACAAAGTTTGAAGACTTACACTCCCTGATTTCAAAACTTAATGCAAAGCAATAACAATCGAGACACTGTGGTATTAGCACAAGAATAGGCATATATGTCTATGAAATAGAACTGAAAGTCCATAAATAAAGTTATACACCTAGCTTAACTGGTTTTCAATGAGGATGACAAGATTATTCAATAGGGAAAAATTAGTTTTTTTTTTTTTTTTCAGAAAATGGTCCTAAGACAATGGAATAGCCATATGCAAAAAGAATGAAGTTAGACCCTTACCTTATATCATATAAAAATTAACTCAATGGATCAAAGAACTAAATGTTAGAACTAAAACCATAAAATCTCTTAGAAGAAAATATAAAAATAGATCATAATTATTTTAAATTTGTCAGAAAGTTCTTAGATACAAAATCAAAATCATGTGCAAAAAAGAAAAAAATAAATACATTGAATTTCATCAAAGTTAAAAGCTTTTTCTTTCCCCAATGGAAATATCAGGAAACTAAAATAAAACAACAGGAAAAAAGAAAATATTCTCAAATCATATAACTATTAATGGCCTGACATGCAGGATATTACATAGGACACTTATAACTCAATAATAAAAAAAATTTAATTTATGTCCATGTTTAAGAACATAGCATCTGAATGGACATTTCTCCAAGGAATATATACAAATGGCCAATAAGCAAATGAAAAGATGCTCCATATCAGAAATATTGTGATACAACAATATATATATATTTTAGTCTTTGTCCTCATTTCTGACTCAAGAGTTTCTAAAACCCTTGGAATTTCCTCAGTGATAGAAGCAATAGGTGAGCCTTTTGTTTCTACCGAGGCAACTTTTGGTGGATCCCTTGATAGCTTCAGGATGGGGGATTGTCACCAAGAAGACCAAACCTTGATTAGAAGCTTGGAACTTTCAGTCTCATCCCCAATCTCAGATGAAAGGGTAGAGCTAGAGATTGATGCCTACAAGATGGAAACTCTATTAAAAAAATCCCTTAACAACAGGCTTTAAAGAGCTTCTGGGTTGATGAACACATCCCTGAGACAGAATAGAAGCAGCTCCTATGTTTGAGGCCTTTCTGAATCTCATCCTATCTACCTCCTCATCTGACTGCTCATTTATATCCTTTACAACATCTTTTTTAATAAACTAGTGATAGTAAGTAAAGTGTTTCCTTGAGTTCTATGAACCATTTTCTAATAAACTGCTTAAGAGAGGGAGTGGGCTGTGGGAACCCCTGATTTATAGCCAGTTGGTCAGAAGTACAGTTGGCAATGTGAAACTTGTGATTAGCTGTCTTATGTGGTGGGCGTCTAGTGGGGCTGAGCCCTTAGCCTTTGTTATCTCTAGGTAATTAGTGTCAGAATTGAATTGGTGTCTGGAGAGCTGAAGAATTGGTTGATATGGGGGGAAAACCCATACATTTTACTGTAACAGCATTGTGAGTGAAAACAGTTCAACATCATTAATTGTCAGGGAGCTGCAAATCAAAATCACAATGAGACATAACTTCACATCCATAGGAATGGCTAGAATCAAAAAAGTCAAACAATGACAAAGGTTGTCGAGAATGAGGAGACACCATTACCCTCATGCGCTGTTGATGGGAAAACAAAATGGTTCAGCCGTTTTGGATGACATTCTGGTGATTTCTTAATGATTAAACATAAATTTACAATAGTGAAAGTGAAGTCGCTCAATCCTGTCCTACTCTTTGCCATCCCATGGACTGTAGCCTACCAGGATCCTCAGTCCATGGGATTTTCCAGGCAAGAATACAGGAGTGGGTTGCCATTTCTTTCTCCAGGGGATCTTCCCTACCCAGGGATTGAACCAGGATCTCCCACATTGTAGGCAGCCACTTTATCATCTGAGCTACTGGGGAAGCCATCAGTTCAGTTCAGTCGCTAAGTTGTGTCCGACTCTGTGACCTCATGAATCACAGCACGCCAGGCCTCCCTGTCCATCACCATCTCCCAGAAGCCATATGATCTAGCAATTCCACTTTTAGATATACATAGACAGACCTCATTATATTGCACTGCATTTTCAGATGACAATTTTCATGTTTTAGCAGAAAGCATTTTTTATTAAGGTATGTACTTTTAAGACATAGTGTTAGTCTGCACTTTTACTTATAGACTACAGTACAGGGTGCCTCTGTTCAGTCATTCAGTGTGTGTGATTCTTTGCAACTATATGGACTGTAGCCCACCAGGCTCCTCGTCCATGGGATTCTTTAGGAAAGAATACTGGAGTAGGTTGCCATGCCCTCCTGCAGGGGATCTTCCCAATCGAAGGGTCAAACCCTCATCTTTTATGTCTTCTGCATTGGCAGGTGGGTTCTTTATCACTAGTGTCACCTGTGAAGCCCACAGTACAGGGTAAGCATGATTTTATAGGCACTGAGAGAGCAAAAAATTTGTGACTTGCTTTATTGTGATATTGACTTTATTATACTGCTTTGGAACCAAACGTGCAATATCTCCAAGGTCTGCCTATACTCAAGAGAAATGAAAATAAACCCACACAAAAAGAGGTAGATTATGGTTTAGGTCAGTATTATTAGTAATAGCCAAAAATGAAGAATACTGGAGTGAGTTGCCATTTCCACCTCCAGGGGAACTTCCTGACCCAGGAATCGAACCCATATATCCTGTGCTTCTTGCATTGCAGGCAGATTCTTTACTGCTGAACCACAGTGGGAGCCCTACAGTGGAACACTCAGTTCAGTTCAGTGGCTCAGTTATGTCCGACTCTTTGCGACTCTGTGACTA
>SJYC01109671.1:0-11104 GCA_006408675.1 Madoqua kirkii
ATAGGAAAAGAACTTGAAAAAGTATGGATATATGAAGAACTGAATCACTTTGCTGTACACATGAAACTAATACAAAATTGAAAATCAACTACACTCCAATATAAAATAAAAAAGTTAAATTTTCAAAAAAGATCATTTCATTTGGCTCATGGGAAGCCCTTCTGTTTCTTAAGGTAACTTAAGAAACTTATATTTATATAAGTTTACATTTAGTTTATATAAGTTTATAAATATATAAACATATTTAGTTAGAATAATTCTATAACTAGTTTGAAGGATACTCATGACTTTTGATAAAATATTCAATTTAGCACATAACTAAAAGTTAGCACATAACTAAAAGTTAGCACATAACTGAGAAATGGGAATGAGAACAAGTCTCTGGTGCCAGACATGTGGAAATTTCAAGTGATTGTTTACATTTCTATTGAACCATGGGCTTGGTACACTTTGAATATGCACAGAAGTTATTACTTTAAATGTGTAGTATTTCTAACAACTTTAGGACTCATCTCACTTGATTCTCTTCAAACGTCCTATGTGGCAAGCAGCACAGATATTATAATTCCTGTTTCACAGATGAAGAAAATGATTCCTCAAAGATGAAATGGTCACCTAGAGGACCACTGCAAATTAGTGGCAGAACTTTGCTCTTCAGTGTAGGCGGTTATGTTCCTGTTCACTCATTTAGGATCTGTTTTCCACACTGAAACGGAAGCTCCCTAAAGACTCTTCTGTTCCTTACTGCACCCCTGCATCCAGATCATGGCCTGGCAGATATCAGATGCGCAATGACTATTCTTTGAGTAAATGAATATATAGTGATATATTTGCATCAAATAGATGAATGTCAGCAATAACTGCATTCATAGAATGCAGGATCTGAATGATGGAGAATGTGTGAAACTTGGATCAGCATTAGGAAGATAGTATTCTTTCACTTTTTATTTATTTTTTCTTTGATTTTTCCAATTTTTATTTTATTTTATTTTTAAAATTTTATTTTTACTTTATCCTATGTTACAATACTGTATTGGTTTTGCCATACATTGACATGAATCAGCCACAGGTGTATACGAGCTCCCAATCCCGAAGCCCCCTCCCACCTCCCACCCCATATCATCTCTCTGGATTAAAAAATTTTATTTAAGTATAGTTGATTTAAGCAAAATGGCTCCATTGTACATATATATATTATTTTTTGTATTCTTTTCCATGATGTTTTATCACAGAATATTTAATATAGTCCCATGTGGTATGCAGTGGGACCTTGTAGTTTATCCATTCTATATGTAATAGCTTACTTCTGCAAATCCCAAATTCCCAGTCCTTCTCTCCCTGACCCCTTCTCTTTTTATGACAGGTTTATTGATGTATAAATTGCCCATTTTAAGTAAACAATTCAATTGCTTTTAATATATTTACAGAATTTTACAATTGTCATCACAGTACAATTTTAGAACATTTCTCATTCTCAAAAGGCTGTCCATGCCCATATTTAGTCATTCCTCATTCCCACCCACCTTGAGTCCCATGCAACTGCTAACCTACTTCTTGTTAGAGTTGCCTTTTGTTGGACATTTTGTATAAACAGAATTATTCAGTGAGTGGCCTTTTATTTAGATTTCTTTCATTTATAATATTTTGTGGGTTCATTCATTTTGCAGGCTATATCTGTAGTTCTTCCCTTTTTGTTGCTAAGTAATATTCCAGTGTTTAGCTAGAACATATTTTATTATTTACTCACCAGTTGATGGATATAGAGTTGTTTTCATTTGTTTGAACTCCAATTGACCATAAATTTAAGGGTTTATTTCTAGACTCTCATTTCTAGACTGTCTAGATTATTCTATGATCTCTTATAGAGATCATGGAGTTGCACCTTTTATATTCTTGATTCTTGGTTGCATCACTTTTTAATACATATTTTTGAACCTCTATCATGCACCAGATGGTTTGCTGTGCAATTAGGTTGAATAAACGACAAGTATTCTTTTAGATGAAGACCCATCTTTTAGGTAGGGTCAAAAGAAAGGTAAAGGGTTGGTGAAGCCTTCTTTAAGGATATTCAAAGAAAAGTGCAATTTTTTATTGGACTTCTAATTCATTACTATCAGAGAGATACAGGAATTATATAGGGCAAGATGATGACTGCTAGAACCTTGAATAGTTGTATTTGCCTAGTGTTTATTTTTATGATCTTTTAAGGTAAGGTGAAGTGAGTTAATTATACCTGCTTTCTGGTGAGTTCTCTGCACTTACACTCAACAGCTCAGGAGCCTGGAAGACAGAGGTGGAGCCATCTTGGGAAGTCAGTCTACCCATCTTTAATGGAAGCACTTAAAAATTAACCAAGAAATGCCAAATTATAAAGAGGAAAACGCAAGTGATTAAGAAAATGAGAAGCAAAATAGAATAGAAAGTCTGGAGAGGTTTGGGAAATTTTTCTGACTCTCAGAAAACACCTTCCATTTTAGCTTCAAAGGTGCTTTGACTATAGCATCGCATAAACCCTGCCAGAGGGAAGATTGCTTTTCTGAAAGACCTTATACTTCATTAGACTAATAAGAACTATAGATTTCCCATTTTTGGTCTTGGCTCCCAGGCAGCTTTAAGTGATTTTAGTCATCAGTTGATGGGTGGATCTCCCAGGTTTTTGTTTTTTTACTGTATTCACACTTTCAAAATTTCAAATCCAACTGATTATTTTGTCTCTGCTTTTTTTTTTTATTGTAAGACATCTCAATTTTTAAAAAATCAGGCTAGGATGCAATTTTTCTGAAACAATTCCAAGGTATTAGATTTCAAATTTCTCACGGGCAATAACTTCCCTATCTTACCACACTCACACAAACTTACTACCACTCTTAATCTCGAATCAAATAATCTAAATGGTTATCTTGTTCACAAATTAGAAGAAACCTTACTTAGAAATAGGATTTTTTTAACATCTTATGATGATTTTGCTTGTTTATTTTTTAATATAGCTAAGTGTGAGTGGAGAGTCAATAGAAATAGTTGAAAGAGAGCATTGGTATATAAAAATCCATAATATGGATTCTAAAATCAATCTTGCAATATAACTTGAGAAAATTCTTCTGAAGGAAGGTGAGAAACTGTTGAGATAAACTTTAAGTCTTTTTTTCTTTTCACTTGCAAAGTGTGTATCATTCTTCTAGTAGCATTTCATTTAAAATATGAATTCTGCAGAATAAGAAAGACTGTACGCAGCATCTACAGGAACTTACCAACAGAACAGCTGTTCAACAGTGGTTTTATTATACTACAGTAATATTAACAGCTAAAGAAATTTGACATTGTACCCATTACAAATATTATAGGTAATATATAGACATAGAAAGTCTATCAGTATGCAATCAAAAACAAAATCAAAATGACCTGCATAAAGATAATTAGATAATATTCTAAAATTAATCTCACTATTAGAAATACTGATACCTGAACCCTGCCAAGGGCATTGGATGTTTTGATTCTGGAGTATAGTCAGGCTGAGAGCCTAAATTAGACCCCAGAGGATCTGGACATCCTAAGGGAATAATCAGATTAGAAAACAGATACACATAAAGATGTCTATCACTGAATTATTTACAATAGCAAATTAATGACTTGCTATTATAGGAAATTAAGGTAATGTTATATAAATGGACTAACATGTGGCTATTCATAATTATGAAGATGGATAATTTAAAGATATAAGATATTCTCATATCATTAAGAATTTACTACAAGGCAGGTTCCATGGAGGCAGGAAATTTTTTCTCTTTGATTCACTGCTTTATCCTTGCCTGCTTCAATAGTATTTGGCACATAGCATGTGGTCATTAAATACTGTTGAATTAAGCAATGAATAAATGATTTTAAAAGCAAGATAAAAATCACATACAGTAATAGCTCAGTTATATTTAAAAGTCATTATGAAGTTGAAGGAAATATGCTATTTGTTTTCCACTCAGAAAAAAAATTAAAAGCCAAACAAAAAATTTTAAGTGAGAATCTATGCTCACAGCCTTTTTTAAGCTACTATGAGGCATGATATTGCTTATATGCGGAATCTAAGAAAAGGATACAAATGAACTTATCTACAAAAGAGTAGAGTCACAGATGTAGAAAACAAACCTATTGTTACCAAGGTGTAAGGGTTCGGAGGGATAAATTGGGAGACTGGGATTGACATATACACATTGTGTGTGTGTGTGTGTGTGTGTGTGTGTGTGTGTATCTGTGTGTGCTCAGTCGTGTCCAACTCTTTGGCGACCTCATGAACTATAGCTCACCGGTCTCCTCTGTCCATGGAATTTTCTTGATCTTCCATGGACAGAGAAGCCTAGCAAGCTGCAGTCCATAAGGTTGCCAGGACCTCCTCCAGGGGATTTCCTTCTCCAGGGGATCTTCCCAACTCATGGATCAAAGCCGTGTCTCTTGCATCTCCTGCATTGGAAGGCAGATTCTTTACCGCTGCACCACCTGTGAAGCCCATATACACATTACTACATGTAAAACCGATAACTAATAAGGACTTACTGCATAGCACAGAGAACTCCATTCAATATTCTGTAGTAACCCATACAAGAAAAGAATCTTAAAAAGAGCGAATATGTGTATAACTAACGCACTTTGCTGCACACCTGAAAGTAACACAACACTGTGAATCTACTACATTCTAATAGCAAATTTTTAAAAAGCTACTACATGGTAAAGTAATTCAAATTCTGCTTATTGACGTTGGGCATTCGTAAACGCATTTCCTCATGTACTCTCCTAGATTAAAACTTAAGAATATCAGGCAAGAGTGCAAAGCTTGGTTTTGGCAGGAAAATGCCGGAGGTGGGATTCATAGGAACCCACAGAAAGGCCCTGTGTGTCTCTGAAAACCCTGCAATTTCAACTCCCATAAGAGTTTCCTGGAGACTTAATTTGATGCTTGACACATCGCTGTGCTTCTCGTTGACACGGAGGGCACTCTGGCTCTGCTTGCTTATCCCACAGCAAAGGAGGCCTGTTGGGCACATAAGGTGTGCACGAATGCTTGATGATTGACTGGTTGATTGGAAAGAGGCAGATACGAGTCTGGAGGACAGGCTGTCAGTTCCAGATGGTCCCTGGAGCAAGAACAGGAGGCAATCCAGGAAACTCTGCCCCAGAAAAACCACAGGCTGTCAATTACATGCATCAAGCACTGTTGAGAAGAGGCAAAGCAGAAGCAAAAAGGAACTAGTAGTTATTCTTCTTGGATGTATGGCTTCCACAGTATCTTCATTTCACCTTTTCCAATTGGTAGGATATTCCCAGGAGCCCTTGCGTCCACATACAACCCTCCAAGTCTCTACACATCTCTGTGCAATTAGATGGACTTGAAGGAAAATCAAATTGGCTCATGATTCTATTTCCTTCCCACCCTCCTCTCCCAGCACTATTCTTTCAATCATTTTTCCTTTTTTTTTTTTTTTTGAAAAAGTTTATTTGCTGCCAAAGAGAAAGTGTGGTCTTTGTTATTAATGTTGTAGAAATACAAATATGTCCACCTCCGAAAGGAGTCTTCATTAACTCCCACAGCCCAGAAAATTAAGGCACGCCTCATCAGCATTGGAGCTTGCTGTCGACTAAATTGCAAGGGACTAGTTGAGTTGCTGGGATTCATAATGCTGATAGAGCGGTTTCCACGTGAATGAAGGATAAACAGCGATTAATTTCAGCCAATAAATAATGGTTTGAGGCCCACATTGAAAGAGGAACAATTACTTTTCCATTTTTCCTGCCAAATGAGCTGATAAGAGAAAACAGGGGAGTTGGCCACGTAAATCAGTCTTAATTTTATCTTCCCCATTAAAAAGCAGCCATTAAGACCATCTTCGGCTCATTTCATCCTCCTCTTGTTTCACTTTTTCAATTTGCACAAAAGGGGGGAGTTTGCTCGTCATAAAATTTCACTTTGGCCAACCTATCATTTGCATCTGGGCCAATAAATAGCAATTAGCATAAACATTTAAATCAGGAACTGGAACAAATTCTTGTTCCCCCAGCAAGCTGTTAAATTACAGTATTTTACTATATATAAGAAGTGCCAAACAAAAGATCTGTCGGCCACTATTACCCTCTTCCAAATAGGACATGGTTGAAAGAGAAATGATAACTCCAAACCCACAAACTTCTCACTCAGATCCAGCATGTCTGTCTCATGTGAACTTGACCTGTAGAATCAATGTTTCTTGTCCGCTGGTTAAGTTCTCATACCAAATAAGTAACTTTTAACTCAGTTTTTCGAATTATGAAAATCATCGTATGGACTTCTTTGGATAAATAAATGTTTTGCCTTATTATTACAAGATGCATCAACAAGAGTTATTTTGAGCTGAAATCAAAGTTCTTATACGAAGTGTAATGAAATGCAATAATAAAGAGATACAAACTCGCTAATTTTGTGATTAAACTGCCCTCTGAGTTCAGAGGGGAAAAAAGAAATGTTTTATGATCAAAATCTCAGTGCAAAAAGGTCCAGACCTATAGCTCGTCATCACCAGCGCTTGTTTCTCCCAGTGGCTGCTGGAGGTGGTTTGTCTTGTCCATTCCAAACTCTCTAACTATCCCTTCTTCCCGTCCTTTCCGCTGACAAGCATAACTTTGTGGGAGTGCACACTGAGTGAGTGAGTAAGTGAGTGATAGTGGCTCAGTCATGTCCGACTCTTTGCTTCCCCATGGACTACACAGTCCATGGAATTTTCTAGGCCATAATATTGGGGTGAGCAGCCTTTCCCTTCTCCAGGGGATCTCCCCAAACCAGGAATCAAACCAGGGTCTTTTGCATTGCAGGCGGTTCTTTACCAACTGAGCTATCAAGGAAGCCCAGTATACACACTACTGTACTTAAAATGAATAAGCAACAAGGACCTACTGTAGAGCACCTGAAATTCTGCTCAGTTCTGTAGCAGCCTGGAAGGTGGGGAGTTTGGGGGAGAATGGATTCATGTATGTGTACTGATGAGTTCTTCTGCTGTCCACTTGAAACTATCACAACATTGTTAATTGGCTCTCCCCCAATACAAAATTAAACGCTTTTTAAAAAAGAGATTGATTGTCTCATACATGTTGTTCTCAAAGACAGAAATATAACCTCATTTGCCTTTATCTAAACCGACATTTTTGGCCCATGCTCTTTCTTGACACTTCAAGGGCCATGATGAGGCTTTACAGAGAGATATGCAGAGGACAAATACAGAGATGGGCCCTAGGTCTCCAAACCAAGTATTAAGCCTCATACCTTCTTTCTCTTTAAGCTCTTTTATCATCAAGCAAAACTTAGTTCATTATTTATCTATGGCTCATTGAAAGTCAAGGTGAGTGCTTCTCTTGATTAGGCCCTAATTGATTTTGGCTGGAAATCCAGAGTGGAACAGAGTGGTCTTGATGCTTTTTTGAAGGCTTTCATTGGAAAGATTTGAGTTTACCCATGAAACACTACCAACTGCTTCCAGTTTGCATACATATGAAAAGTTTCCTTGTAATTATACAGGTTCCAGTGAAAAGAGAGTTCCTTATTGCTTTTGAGAAGTGATTTTCTTACATCCATCAGGCATTTAAAAAGAGACAGAATTTTGCCTGACTTCTAAGGAATTCCAGCACAGTCACCCTGATGTCAACTAAAAACATTAAGAGCAATGCCCCCACCATCTCTGGCATTAACCAAATGTTGAAGGGCATTACTTCTTCTTGTAGCTCATCAAAAAATAGCAATAGCTTGACTTTTAGCTTTGAGTTTACAATTTACCTGTTGAGTTATGCAAATGTGCAGATCCTTACTTTATTTTATTTTTCTCTTTCTAGCCCCCACTAAACAAGGTACTGCCCCTTAACCTGTTATGTCTATATATGGCCCTGGAGAAAAATAAGAGCATAAAGGGAAGAGGTACTTGTGTTCTGCCCCAATGTTCAAGGGCATAAGCAGAATCAAAGGCACCAGGAATCCCCAAAAGTTTCTTTCCTTCTGCCTCAACTGTGCATGTGTACATGCTATGTCACTGCAGTTGTGTGTGACTCTTTGCACCCCTATGGAGTGTAGCCCACCAGGCTCCTCTGTCCTTGGGACTGACTCTCTAGGCAAGAATACTGGAGTGGGTGACCATGCCCTTCTCTAGGGGATCCCCCCCACCCAGGGATCAACCCCACATCTCTTGTGTCTCCCGCATTGACAGGCAGGTTCTTTATCACTAGTGCCCCCTGGGAAGCCCCCTATCTCAACTGTCACTTTCTCAAATGGATGATGATAAATTTAATCTATAAATATGTACTGGGACCTTCTGTGTGCCAGACTGTGGTAAAAACACTGACTGCAAGACCTCTGCCCTTCTCACCTCAAATTTAGGGTAAGAAAATTTAACAGAACAAGTGAGAAACATGTGCCAGGTTATACATCAATAAGCCTCAAAGCACCAATAATTGTATTGGTTTGCCAAAGTATAGGAACTGCTCTCCATTGGAATATAAAAACCAAGAGGAGCTAGACTCTATGATCCATAATAACAGCAAACATTGGAGCGCCCTCTGATTTGTCTGTAATGCTGGTGATGGAAAATATTTTGACACATGTTCAGTGTTTTATTAAACTAAAAGAAAAACTGTGTTGAGAGAGTTTCTCAAGAAACCCAGCTCCAGTAAGTAGACATGCCATGTAAGCTTCAGAGGATGCAGCCAAAATTATGCTATGTGTTTCCTCACCAGTTTCTTGCCTTGGGCACACAGCAAAACTCTGTTTCCCATGCAGTTAGGTTGTGGTTGGGTAAACTCTGGTTAATGAAATGTGGGCAGAAGTTACATGAGCCGCTTCCAGGATGGGCCCTAAGATCATCTCATGTCAATTATTTCTTCCCTTTCCTTGGTAACCTTGGGGCCACAAGTTTCAGATGGAATAGCTACAAGATGAAGAAGGGCAGTATTAAACCATAACATGAATGCAAAAACGGCTTTTAGTATGCTAAACCACTAAGATTTCTGGGCTTGTCTATGTGGCAGCTGGTACAATCACTATAAATACTATAGAGTAGAGAGAAACAAGTAGGGTGATCAAAAAAATTTTTTTTCTCTCTCTGACTGGGACAAGCAAAGATTAGATTTGTAGAATGCCCAGGGACTATGGAACTGTTTTTTCTGATGCTGCTTAGTGAATAACAAAAATCAAAGTTGAGCAAATTATATAGTAAATTAGGACAGAATAGGACAAAGGTACATTTCCCTGGGATCAATGGGGAGCAGAAAGACAATGGCTCTTCCAAGGAAAAGAAACTAAATGAGCAGCTAAGGAATTGAATGAAAAATTGTTCAGTCCTCTGGACAAGCTGTCTGGAAAGTGGAGGAGGTGAGAGTGGTGGGGAGACTTTCAGACAAAGTTAAGGAGAGTGAATGTCAAAAGTCAAAGTGTTTAAAGTAAATTAAGACATAATATTTTGAACAAATATCATAATACCCTTTATTAAGTGGATAGAGATGTTACATAGCAAACCATGTTCATCAACATAGTAAAATATTTGGACTCTTATTTGTTTTACTTGTGATCTACATATTATATATTATAAAGTGAATCTGTTTGAGGTCAATTCTGTTTCATTGATTTGCCTGTTGACTTGTTGCAATAAGACAAAACAAATAAACATTAAAAAAACCTTTATCTTTAGTACTTTGGAGATTGTTGTTGAGTCACTGAGTCATGTCTGACTCTTTGTGACCCCATGGACTATAGCCCACCAGACTCCTCTGTCTGTGAGATTTTTCCAAGCAAGAATACTGGAGTGGGTAGCCATTTCCCTCTCCAGGGGATCTTCCTGACCCACGGATCAAACTCGCGTATCCTGCATTGGCAGGCTGATTCTTTACCACTGAGTCACCAGGGAAGCCCTACTTTAGAGATTACACACACACACACATACACACACACACACACACACACACACACACCCCACATTTTATTGTAGAATATTTTGAAAATAACAAAAGTGTGAAGAAAGAAATCAAACCCTCCTACTATTTTTCCTCCAGATATTACAGTAGCATTTGTATGAATGTGTATAGGCCAATTTTGCAAAATAGATGTTAGCCAAATCGAGATATACCTAATTTTGAGATTTGCTCCATGATTTTTTTTCCTCCTACCATTTTTTTATTATTAAAACTGTCTATTGGTTTTCCATCTCAAGGACAGCAAAATCTGTATTTATGTACAATTGCACCCCCTGGGTTACAGGTGTATCCAGATCTGACTGCCTCAATTAATAGGGCTGTCTACAGAGGAGCCTTGTAGGCTACAGTCCATGGGGTCGCTAGGAGTCAGGTACAACTGAGCGACTTCACTTTCACTTTTCACTTTGACGCATTGGAGAAGGAAATGGCAACCCACTCCAGTGTTCTTGCCTGGAGGATCCTAGGGATGGGGGAGTCTGGTGGGCTGCCGTCTCTGGGGTCGCACAGAGTTGGACATGACTGAAGCGGCTTAGCAGCAGCAGCAGAGCTTCCTGGATGGCTTAGTGTGTAAAGAATTTGCCTGCAGTGCAGGTGACACAGGAGATGTGGGTTCGCTTCCCAGGTAGGGCAGATTCCTGAAGAAGGACATGGCAATCAGCTCCAGTATTCTTGCCTGGAAAGTTCCATGAACAGAAGAGTCTGGCAGGCTACAGTCCAAAGGACTGTAAAGAGTTGGACACAATTAAGCACACAGGCACAACAGAAGAGCCTGAGGCTGTCAAGAACCTCACCCACTTATGCTAGAGCATTAAACAATGAAAAAATATCATTGTTTTCTATGTTTGCTGTGACCTGAAAGAGAGTCAGAAATATTATAGCTTATTATCTTCTCTCCAAGTAAACATTTTTAGATTAAATATGTTAGCTCAACTTAAAGTTGTTATTTATTCTAATAATGCATTCAGTTCAGTTCAGTTCAATCACTCAGCTGTGTCCAGCCCTTTTTGACCTTATGAATTACAGCACGTCAGGCCTCCTTGTCCATCACCAACTCCCAGAGTTCACTCAAACTCATGTGCATTGAGTTGGTGATGCCATCCAGCCATCTCATCCTCTGTCGTCCCCTTCTCCTCCTGCC
>SJYC01109673.1:0-14402 GCA_006408675.1 Madoqua kirkii
GCTCAGCCTTCTTCACAGTCCAACTCTCACATACATGACCACTGGAAAAACCATAGCCTTGACTAGACAGACTTTTCTTGGCAAAGTAATGTCTCTGCTTTTGAATATGCTAAGTAGGTCATAACTTTTCTTCCAAGGAGTAAGCGTCTTTTAATTTCATGGCTGCAGTCACCATCTGCAGTGATTTTGGAGTCCTCCAAAATAAAGTCTGACACTATTTCCACTGTTTCCCCATCTATTTCCATGAAGTGATGGGACCAGATGCCATGATCTTTGTTTTCTGAATGTTGCGCTTTAAGCCAACTTTTTCACTCTCCTCTTTCACTTTCATCAAGAGGCTTTTTAGTTTAGTCACGTAAAACATTTTTTTTTGCTTTTCCTTTAAGCCCTGGAGCTGATGATTACACAACAAAACTCAGTTTAAACTCTGTGAGGTGAAGGTGAAGTCAGTCATGTCCGACTCTTTGCAAACCCGCAGACTGTAACCTACTAGGCTTCTCCGTCCATGGGATTCTCCAGGCAAGAATACTGGAATGGATTGCCATTTCCTTCTCCAGGGGATCTTCCCGACCCAGGGATCAAACCCAGGTCTCCCGCATTGGAGGCAGACACTTTAACCGCTGAGCCACCAGGGAAGCCCTTAAACTCTGTACTAAGGTTTATATAACAACAATGTATCCTGCTTGAGGACAGTTTCTCCTTCATGAAAACCTTCTGACTAATCCTGTTATCTTAAAATGTAAATTATGAGAGTGTGCCTGGTGAGATCTTTCTACTGTTAGTTCAAAATCCTGTTATCTTAAAGTGTATATTGTGGGAGTGGGTCTGGTATGACCTCTACAGCCTTGAGACATTCTTTTGATTTATTGTTAATAACCAACTGAAAAGTGTATAGTTCCCTTGGTAAGACTAGCAAGGGAGGCACTCTCCATTCCACTTCTGATGTCTATGTCAGAAGCTTGCTCTGTCCTTTTTCACTGTAATAAAACTTCTGCCACCCAAGAGCCCTGAGTGGTCAAGTCTGGTCTCTGGTCCTAAAGGTAAATCTTCGGAGATCACGAATTTGACATCATTCATCATAAGCCATCACTATACTTCTGATGTCTATGTCAGAAGCTTGCTCTGTCCTTTTTCACTGTAATAAAACTTCTGCCACCCAAGAGCCCTGAGTGGTCAAGTCTGGTCTCTGGTCCTAAAGGTAAATCTTCGGAGATCACGAATTTGACATCATTCATCATAAGCCATCACTATGCAGTGTCAGACTTTATATTTTGAGGCTCCAAAATCACTGCAGATGGTGACTGCAGCCGTGAAATTAAAAGACACTTACTCCTTGGAAGAAAAGTTATGACCAACCTAGATAGCATATTCAAAAGCAGAGACATTACTTTGCCAACAAAAGTCTTTCTAGTCAAGGCTATAGTTTTTCCAGTGGTCGTGTATGGATGTGAGAGTTGGACTGTGAAGAAGGCTGAGCACCAAAGAATTGATGCTTTTGAACTGTGGTGTTGGAGAAGACTCTTGAGAGTCCCTTGGACTGCAAGGAGATCCAACCAGTATTCTGAAGGAGATCAGCCCTGGGTGTTCTTTAGAAGGACTGATGCTGAAGCTGAAACTACAGTACTTTGGCCACCTCATGCAAAGAGTTGACTCACTGGAAAAGATTCTGATGCTGGGAGAGATTGGGGGCAGGAGGAGAAGGGGATGACAGAGGATGAGATGGCTGGATGGCATCACTGACTCGATGGACATGAGTTTGAGTGAACTCCGGGAGATGGTGATGGACAGGGAGGCCTGGCGTGCTGCAATTCCTGGAGTCGCAAAGAGTCAGACACGACTGAGCGACTGAACTGAATTGAAGACTAAGGAATGTAGAAAAAAAAGTTTGTCTTTTTCTCCTCCTCAAGAGACCCCAGACCCCTCTCTCCTCCTTGGGGACCCCAGGCTTCTTATCAACCTGCCTAAAACTTGACTCTCTCAATAGACACCACTGAGCCTTGCTTCTTTTACTCAACATAGTGATTTTAAGATTCATCCATGTTGCTTCATCCATCAATAATTTGTTCCTTTTTATTGCTGAGCTTCAGTTCATTATACGGATAACCACATTTTGTTTTTCTCTTCACCCATGGGTGGGTGTGTTAGTATCCGGGGATTACAAACTGGGTGGCTTAAAAGAACAGCATTTTATTCTCTCATAGTTCTAGAGGTTAGAAGTTCAAAATCAAGTGGTTGACAGACTTCCAGGAAAAATCTGCTCCATGCCTTTCTTCTAGCTTCGGGCCATTGCCAGCAATCCTTGATATTGTTGATTTACCATTCCAATTTTTGCCTCCATCTTCACAAGGTTTTCTTCCCTGTGTGTCTGTGTGTTCAACTTTTCCCCTTTACTCCCCTTTCCCCCTGTATTCCAAGGCCAAATTTGCCTGTAACTCCAGGTGGTTCTTGACTTCCTACCTTAGCCTTCCACTCTCCTATAATGAAAAGGACATCTTTTGGGGGCGTTAGTTCTAAATGATCTTGTAGGTCTTCATAGAAACGTTCAACTTCAGCTTCTTCAGTGTTACTGGTTTGGGCATAGGCTTGGATCACCGTGATATTGAATGGTTTGCCTTGGAATCGATTTAGGGTTCACCCTAATCTAGTATGATCTCATATTAACTTGATAACATCTGTAGAGACTATACTCCTAAGGAAGATCACATTTATAGGTTTCAGGTTGACATGAATTTGCTGGGGAAGGATAAGGTGGTTTCAACCAATGTAGTGGGTAATTTGGGTGCTCACTATTTTGGCTATTGTGAACAAAGCTTATATGTGTTGATGGAGAAATCTTTAGGTGGACATATATTTTCATTTGTCTTCAGTAAATACCTAGGTATGAAATATCTGGTTTGCATGTATGTTTATTGTTGTTTATTCATTAAGTGATGTCTGGCTATTTTGTGACCCCATGAACTGTGGCCGACCAGGCTCCTCTGTCCATGGGATTTCCCATGCAAGAATACTGGAGTGAGTTGTCATTTCCTTCTCTAGGGGATCTTCTCAGCGCAGGGATTGAACTAGCATCTCCTGTATTACAGATTGATTCTTTGTCACTGGAACCATCAGGGAAGGCCAGTTTGCATGGTAGATGTGTGTTTAACTCACTAGGAAATTGTCAACAATTTTCTAAAGTAGCTGTACCATTTTATTTTCCCACAAGTAATTTATGAGAATTTAGTTGTTCTACATCCTTGCCAACAGTTGATATGATCAGTTTTATTATTTGAAGAATTCTTTATATGACTGATACAAATCCTTTGTCAGACATATGTATTGAGAATACTTCCTTCCACTCTGTGGCTTTCTTTCTTTGTTTTTAATCTAAATGGTGGTTTTCTAAGGGCAAAAGCTTTTAATTTTCATAAAGTCTAATCTATTAAATTTTAAAATGTTTTGTGCTTATATGCTAATAAATTAACTTATTCCAAGTTGGCAAAGATTTTCTCATTTCTTCCAGAAGTGGTATATAATTTTGACTTTCATGTTTAACTTTGAACTCTTGCTAATTTGGTGGAAAGAGATTAGCTATTCAAAAGGTAGTATTGCAGGTAAAAATCAATTTCTAATTGTACCATGTCTCATATACCAATGTGCAATTTATCTAGATTTTAAAAGTTTTGTTTTTAAGGAAATCGATAAAATCTACAGGAAAATATACATAAATTCTTAACTGAGTAAGCATGGAAAAGAATTATCTAGGCATAAAAAAAACAGATAGGAATTACATAGAAAAGAAAATTAAAAGCAAAATAAAATTGCTAAAACTTGCATCACATCTGAACAAGAAGAAGTATATCTATGGTGGATTTCAGAAGGCCATGAACTCTTTGACTTTCCCTATTGAAAGACAAGGTCCACAGCACCTGACCTTGAATTTAAGAAGATTCTGAGATTGCTTCCATATGGTGGAAGTGACACTGGGGCATTTTCAGAGCAAGCAAAAGACTGACAACCTCTACTTCCTCTCTCAGAGAACATTCTCTATAGGAGCCCTAGAGCTTCGATGTAAGATGCATGAGTACCCTGACAACTTTTGGTTGGAGAGACCATAGAGAATTATTTCAGGTAATTGTTTCAACTGAGCTCAGTCTTCAGCCATCTTCCCCAAAGGGTCAGACCCATGCACAAGTCATTCTGGACTCTTCAAAGCGCCCAGATAGCCACTGAATATCACTGAATGACCTCAGTCAATGCTGCATGGAACTGAGACTCACCCAGCTGAGCTCCTTTCAAATTCATGACCCCAGTATCATGAGGTATAGTAAAATGGTTGTTTTAGTGAAAATTTGTTACTTAGCAGGAGATAACTGGGATGATATCACTCATTGATCCATTGCATTTTATAAGTGTATATAATATTCTCTCTAAACCTGGGCTCTAGTGATTTTAAAACATTTTAGAAAATTAGAAACATATTTCAAGTTAATACCTGCATTTTGGTTTACAGATTTACTTACATTTGGTTTGTTTAAAAGAAGTCACTTCTAAATTGAAATAAAATATTACTTGAAATAACTCAAGCCTTAGAGGCATGCATGATAAGGAATTTTGAGTCTGGGTGAGTGCTGAGTTTCCAATCAGAAAAAAATTGCAGTCAGTAGACTTCCCACCTATTAATACAAACTATATGTCTGGAAAATGCATTTAACCTGCTGTGGACTTTTTCAATGCCTATGAAAATTTTGAGGTTTAGTTTTTGATCTACTAACCTTTCCAATTAGTTCTGATAGTTTTTCAGCTGATTTACTTGGAATTCTTTTAGTATGAACATTCATTTCCAATTCTCCCACTGAAGTCAATGATCTCTTTAAAAAATTTTTTTGGGGGGCATATCGTTGATTTACAATGTTGTGTTACTTTCAGGTTTACAGCAAAGTGAATTTGTTATACGTATACATATATTCACTTTTTAAAATATTCTTTTCCCCGATAGGCCATTATACAGTATTGAGTAGAGTTCCCTATAGAGCAAGTTCTTATCATCATTTTATATATGGGAGTGTTTGTATGTCAATCCAATCTCCAATTTATCCCTCACCTCCCTTATTGCCTGGTAACCATAAGTTTGTTTTCCACATCTGTGACTCTACTTCTCTTTTGTAAATAAGTTTCTTTGTACCCCTTTTAATTAGATTTCCACATGTAAGTGATCTGATATTTATCTTTCTGTCTAACTTACTCAGTACAACAAGCTCTATGCCCTCATCCATATCACAGCAAATGGCATTATGTTGTTCTTTTGTATACGTGAGTAATATTCCACTGTATGTATGCACCACATCTTTATCCATTTCTCTGTTGATTAACTTTTAGGTTGCTTTCATGTCCTGGCTATTGTAAACAGTGCTGCAATGAATATAGGGGAGTGCATAATTTTCTTTTTAAGAATTTTTCTTTCTTTCTTTCTTTTTGTCTGTACTAGGTCTCCATTGCTGAGTTTTCCAAATTTGCTGGCATACTGAGCGCAGCACTTTCACAACATCATCTTTCAGGATTTGAAATAGCTCCACTGGAATTCCATCACCTCCACTAGCTTTGTTCGTAGTGATACTTTCTAAGGCCCATTTGACTTCACATTCCAGGATGTCTGGCTCTAGATGAGTGATCACACCATCATGATTCTCCAGGTTGTGAAGATCTTTTTTTTTTGTATACTTCTGTGTATTCTTGCCACCTCTTCTTAATATCTTCTGCTTCTTTTAGGTCCATACCATTTCTGTCTTTTATCAAGCCCATCCACAGGACTGGAAAAGGTCAGTTTTCATTCCAATCCCAAAGAAAGGCAATGCCAAAGAATGCTCAAACTACTGCACAATTGCACACATCTCACATGCTAGTAAAGTAATGCTCAAAATTCTCCAAGCCAGGCTTCAGCAATACGTGAACTGTGAACTCCCTGATGTTCAAGCTGGTTTTAGAAAAGGCAGAGGAACCAGAGATCAAATTGCCAATACCTGCTGGATCATGGAAAAAGCAAGAGAGACCAAAGAAAGGCAATGCCAAAGAATGCTCAAACTACCGCACAATTGCACTCATCTCACATGCTAGTAAAGTAATGCTCAAAATTCTCCAAGCCAGGCTTCAGCAATACGTGAACTGTGAACTCCCTGATGTTCAAGCTGGTTTTAGAAAAGGCAGAGGAACCAGAGATCAAATTGCCAATACCTGCTGGATCATGGAAAAAGCAAGAGAGCTCAAGAAAAGCATCTATTTCTGCTTTATTGACTATGCCAAAGCCTTTGACTGTGTGAATCACAATAAACTGTGGAAAATACTTCAAGAGATGGGAATGCCAGACCGCTTGACCTGCCTCTTGAGAAATCTGTACGCAAGTCAGGAAGCAACAGTTAGAACTGGACATGGAACAACAGACTGGTTTCAAATAGGAAAAGGATTATGTCAAGGCTGTATATTGTCACTCTGCTTATTTAACTTATTATATGCAGAGTACATCATGAGAAACGTTGGACTGGAAGAAACACAAGCTGGAATCAAGATTGCCAGGAAAAATATCAATCACCTCAGATATGTGGATGACACCACCCTTATGGCAGAAAGTGAAGAGGAACTAAAAAGCCTCTTGATGAAAGTGAAAGAGGAGAGTAAAAAAGTTGGCTTAGAGCTCAACATTCAGAAAACGAAGATCATGGCATCTGGTCCCATCACTTCATGTCAAATAGATGGGGAAACAGTGGAAACAGTGTCGGACTTTATTTGTTTGGGCTCCAAAATTACTACAGATGGTGACTGAAGCCATGAAATAAAAAGATGCTTACTCCTTGGAAGAAAAGTTATGACCAACCTAGATAGCATATTCCAAAGAAGAGACATTACTTTGCTGACTAAGGTTCATCTAGTCAAGGCTATGGTTTTTCCAGTGGTCATGTATGGATGTGAGAGTTGGACTGTGAAGAAAGCTGAGCACCAAAGAATTGATGCTTTTGAACTGTGATGTTGGAGAAGACTCTTGAGAGTCCCTTGGACTGCAAGGAGATCCAACCAGTCCATTCTGAAGGAGATCAGCCCTGGGATTTCTTTGGAAGGAATGATGCTAAAGCTGAAACTCCAGTACTTTGGCCATCTCATGCAAAGAGTTGACTCATTGGGAAAGACTTTGATGCTGGGAGGCATTAGGGGCAGGAGGAGAAGGGGATGACAGAGGATGAGATGGCTGGATGGCATCACTGACTCGATGGATGTGAGTCTGAGTGAACTCTGGGAGTTGGTGATGAACAGGGAGGCCTGGCGTGCTGTGATTCCCCGGGGCGCAAAGAGTCGGACACGACTGAGCCACTGAACTGAACTGAGGTCTTCACTGCCGCATATAGGCTTTCTCTAGTGGCAGTGAGTGGAGGCTACATTTAGCTGCAGTGCCTGGGCTTCTCATTGCAGTGGCTTCTCTTGTTGCAGAGCACAGGCTATAGGGTGTGCAGCCATCAATAGCAGTTGTGGCAAATGGGTTTAGTTGCCCTGTGGCATGTGGAATCTTCCTGGATCCAAGATCAAATCCATGGCCTCTGCACTGGCAGGTAGATGTCTAACTGCTGGACCACGGAAGTCCTATCTTTTCAAATTAATATTTTCTCTGGCTGTCTGCTCAGTAGAATTACTGAGTCATATGGTAAGTCTATGTTTAGATTTTTAAGGACCCTCCATACTGTTCTCCATATCACTTTACTTCCCCCCAGTGTAAGAGGGTTTGGAGAAAAGGGAGCTCTCCTACAATGTCTGTACTAAACTAGAATAGAAACTACAAGTGGGCAGAGACTTGATTTTTATTCCATGTGATACTGATTCCAACATTCCATTCAATTCATTTAAACTCCTCTTTCTTTCTAAAGTTATGTAAATGAAAGGGGAAATGTACCCCTCAATTAACATTGAAAAAATGTGCAAATATATGTCAGCCTGTTTTTCATATTTTCACATGATTTCAAAATCTGGGAACTATTGCCTCACACATACACACACATACACATTCAAAAATATTTCTTGATCAGTGATTATGTGAGACAAATTATGCTTTTGACTCCTTTAATCCACTGACTACTGTTTGTATGGGCTGAATTGGTGATACTCTTCTAACAAGCATCTCGTATCTGCTGTGTGCACAAACTACTTACACTATTTATTACATTACACTATTATTACACTATTTATTAAATTCCCTCAGTTGAAGTGATTTTGCCTTATCCTGTGCTTATAAATGTGCAGAAGTTATATTCACTTCAGTTCAGTTCAGTCACTCAGTCATGTCCGACTCTCTGCAACCCCTTGAATCGCAGCACACTAGGCAGGCCTCTCTATGCATCACCAGCTCCCTGAGTTCACTCATACTCACATCCATCGAGTCTGTGATGCCATCCAGCCATCTCATCCTCTGTCGTCCCCTTCTCCTCCTGCCCCCAGTCCCTCCCAGCATCAGAGTTTTTCCCAATGAGTCAACTCTTCGCATGAGGTGGCCAAAGTACTGGAGTTTCAGCTTTAGCATCATTCCCTCCAAAGAAATCCCAGGGCTGATCTCCTGCAGAATGGGCTGGTTGGATCTCCTTGCAGATCTTCTCCAACGCCATAGTTCAAAAGCATCAGTTCTTCAGCGCTCAGCTTTCTACACAGTCCAATTCTCACATCCATACATGACCACTGGAAAAATCATAGCCTTGACTAGATGGACCTTTGTTGGCAAAGTAATGTCTCTGCTTTTCAATATGCCATCTAGGTTAGTTATAACTTTCCTTCCAAGGAGTAAGTGTCTTTTAATTTCATGGCTGCAATCACCATCTGCAGTGATTTTGGAGCCCCCCAAAGTAAAGTCTGACACTGTTTCCACTGTTTCCCCATCTATTTGACATGAAGTGATGGGACCAGATGCCATGACCTTTGTTTTCTGAATGTTGAGCTTAAGCCAACTTTTTCACTCTCCTCTTTCACTTTCATCAAGAGGCTTTTTAGTTCCTCTTCACTTTCTGCCATAATGATGGTGTCATCTGCATATCTGAGGTTATATATATTTCTCCTCGCAATCTTGATTCCAGCTTGTGCTTCTTCCAGCCCAGCGTTTCTCATGATGTACTCTGCATATAAGCAATTTACAGCTTTGACGTACTTCTTTTCCTATTTGGAACCAGTCTATTGTTCCATGTCCATTTCCAACTGTTGGTTCCTGACCTGCATATAGGTTTCTCAAGAGGCAGGCCAGGTGGTCTGGTATTCCCTTCTTTTTCAGAATTTTCCACAGATTATTGTGATCCACACAGTCAAAGGCTTTGGCATAGTCAATAAAGTATTTTTTTGGAACTCTCTTGCTTTTTCCATGATCCAGCAAGGTCCAATGCTGTAAAAAGAAATACTGCATAGGAACTTGGAATGTCAGGTCCATGAATCAAGGAAAACTGGAAGTGGTCAATCAGAAAATGGCAAGAGTGAACATCGACATTCTAAAAATCAGCAAACTAAAATAGACTGGAATGGGTGAATTTAACTCAGATGACCATTATATCTACTACTGCAGGCAGGAATCCCTTAGAAGAAATGGTGTAGCCATCATGGTCAACAAAAGAGTGCAAAATGCACTACTTGGATGCAATCTCAAAACGACAGTATTATCTCTGTTCATTTCCTAGGCAAACCATTCAATATCACGGTGATCCAAGTCTATGCCCCAGTCAGTAACATGAAGAAGCTGAACGGTTCTCTGAAAACCTACAAGACCTTTTAGAACTAACACCCAAAAAAGATGTCCTTTTCATTATAAGGGACTGGAATGCAAAAGTAGGAAGTCAAGAAACACCTGGCGTAACAGGCAAATTTGGCCTTGGAATGTGAAATGAAGCAGGGCAAAGACTAAAAGAGTTTTGCCAAGAGAACGCACTGGTCATAGCAAAGACCCTCTTCTAACAACACAAGAGAAGACTCTACACATGGATATCACCAGATGGTCAATACTGAAATCAGATTGATTATATTCTTTGCACCCAAAGATAGAGAAGCTCTATACAGTCAACAAAAACAAGACCAGGAGCTGACTGTGGCTCAGATCATGAACTCCTTATTGCCAAATTCAGACTTAATTTGAAGAAAAGTACAGAAAACCCCTAGGCCATTCAGGTATGACCTAAATCAAATCCCTTATGATTATACAGTGGAAGTGAGAAGTAGATTTAAGGGCCTAGATCTGATACACAGAGTGCCTGATGAACTATGAAATGAGGTTTGTGACATTGTACAGGAGACAGGGATCAAGACCATCCCCATGGAAAAGAAGTTATATTAACTACACGTAAATATATTTCCAAGAGTCCTGGCACCTAATTTTAGGTCTTTCATCCAGAAAATATAGGTGGGAAAATAGGCAAGATACAAACCTCAGGGGATTTGCTGTAAGGCAATTTGGGGATTGCCCATGAGTCATTAAATTGTGACTCTTTTTTGGCCACACACTGTAGCATGCAGGATCTTAGTTCTCCAACTAGAGATCCAACCCATATTTCCTGAAATGGACGTGCAGAGTCTTAACCACTGAACTGCCAGAGAAGTCCTAAATTGTCACTTTTTGAAATCAAATATTTAGTAAAGATTGCCTGTGCCATCCTCTTCCCATGTTCCTAATTCCAGTTTTGCAGAACAGAGAGCTGGGCTTTGAAGACCTAACATAGCTAAATGTAGCAAAAACAGGTTAGAAACCAAGGCTTCTCCTGTTTCTCTTAAGTTCTAATTTGTTTAATAAAGAGGTCAGCTGGACTTGGCTCTGCACACATATGCAGGTTGTGTGAATCCATGGGTTAGACCAAGGGTTGTTCTGCTCACAGATACTGCCAGGACACCCTCTACCCCACCCTGATCTTTTCTAAAGCCTAAAGTGCTGAAGCCACAAGGTGCTCAGAATCTCATTTTGCCCAGAACGTGTTCTTCAGTGCATAAGCCCTCTCATTTTTTACTTCCTGTTTAACAGATGCTCTCTCATTATTATTGCATGATTCTAAACAAAAGTAAAAATGCTTTAATAAAAAATTCCAAATGCTGCCCAATTTCTTCATTGCTTTTTCAACTGTATTTAAACCCAACTACTCATTTTGCCCAGAACGTGTTCTTCAGTGCATAAGCCCTCTCATTTTTTACTTCCTGTTTAACAGATGCTCTCTCATTATTATTGCATGATTCTAAACAAAAGTAAAAATGCTTTAATAAAAAATTCCAAATGCTGCCCAATTTCTTCATTGCTTTTTCAACTATATTTAAACCCAACTGTTGGCCTTCTAATCAGTTCAGCAAAGAAGAACTCTGAAAGGGACATTCACTTCAAAAGTCACAGTATAGATCTTGACATAGCTGACGATCTTATTTTAATTATAAGAAAGCCTTGGTTGCTTTATGTGTGGTTTACACTTAATAAAGACGATGCTTTTCCTCACTACTCACTCAGTAAATTTCAGTTACTCCACTACGTGTCCACACTGGTTAACAAAGGACACACAAGAACACACATGCCTATGTTTGTATATGTGGTTATATGAATTGTTGTTGTTGTTCAGTGGCACATCAAACTCTGTGTCCCCATGGACTGCAGCCTGCCTGGCTTTCCTGTCCTTCGCCAGGCTTCCCTGTCCCTTCACCATCTCCTGGAGTTTGCTCAAACTCATGTCCATTAAGTCAGTGCTGCCATCCAACCATCTCATCATTTGTAGGCTCCTTCTCCTCCTGCCTTCAATCTTTCCCAGCATTAGGGTCCTTTTCAATGAGTCAGTTCTTTGCATCAGGTGACCAAAGTATTGGAGCTTCAGCTTCAGCATCAGTCCTTCCAGTGAGTATTCAGGGTTGATTTCCTTTAGGATTGACTGGTTTGATCTCTTTGCAGTCCAAGGGACTCTCAAGAGTCTTCTCCAACATCACAGTCTGAAAGCATCAATTTTTTGGTGCTCAGCCTTCTTTATGGTCCAACTCTTACATCAGTACATGACTACTGGAAAAACCATAGCTTTGACCATGTGGACCTTTGTCAGCACAATAATGTGTCTACTTTTTACAGGTCCATTTATTTAAGTGACTTATAGACAGTCTTGTTGGAATAATTTAAAAGTGATTCTGATAGGAAAATCTGGTGATATAAATAATATTATAATTAAAATAGCATAAAATTGTATGCCACGATTAACTGCATTTCTAGCTTGAGGCAAAATAAAGATGTTAACAACAATAAAGAATCTGTAAAATATCAAGAAGCTTATAATTTCTTCTGTGCTGTGCTTAGTCACTCAGTCATGTCTGACTCTTTGCAGCCCCATGGACTGTAGCCTGCAAGTCTCCTCTGTCCATGGGATTTCCCAGGCAAGAATACTGAAGTGGGTTGCTATTTCTGTCTCCATAGTTTTTCTAATACAATATTGTTTGTGATATCATATTATCATAGCAATGTAATATTTTACTCAGCTTCATCTTGGTATTTTTTTCTATATTAAAAGAAGTTTAAATCTGATATAATATCAATAAAAGTTGCTTATTTATATCAAGAAAATGAAAAGAAGTGTGTTGTCACTAGGTCAAATGTATTCATTCAGGAGACTGAGCCTTTAAAAATGGGCAATACCTTTTATTTAGAAAGAAAACATAAAACTATTTCATCAATAAAATCACCTAATGGGTTTCAGCTGTTTGGAATTTTAGATTCAGAAATTATACTGGAAATGTTAATCTAAAGATAATTGGAAATGCAACATAAAGCAGGATGCCATTTGGTTGATTCCAAATATATAAATTTTAATTAATTTTTTATATTTTCATTATAGAGTGTGACTTGCATTGACATAGTCAAAAGTAATTTTCCATGCACAAACTGTTTATATAGTATTTATTAAATTCTCTCAATTGAACTTATCCTGCCTTATTCTGCTCTTATAAATGTGCAGAAGTTATACATTTCCATGAGTCCTGGCACCTGACCATAGCTTTTTCATCCACAAAGTATTTATTCTGTGCATGCTATGGCCAAGCACTGGGATACAGTAGTGAGAAAAACTCTGTTTGTCTGTTGCTCCCTTACCAAATAGAGCTTGTAGTCTAGTAGAGGAGAAACATATTAGTCATATAATTGCAGAAATGCACATAATATTGCAACAATGATACGTGATGTTATGATGAAAATGTTTGTGGTGTTAATGATGAAAATGTTCATGGTGTTAAGGAGGCTTATATTTGGCAGGATCTGAAATTGTCAAGGAGATCAGGGAAGACTTCTCTCAAAAGATCCTCGAACTGAGTTGTGAAGAAAATGGAGAGTTCTAGGGAGAAGAAATTATGCTTACTCCTTGGAAAGAAAGTTATGACCAACCTATGAAGCATATTGAAAAGCAGAGACATTACTTTTCCAACAAAGGTCCATCTAGTCAAGGCTATGGTTTTTCCAGTGGTCAGGTATGGATGTGAGAGTTGAACTGTAAAGAAAGCTGAGTGCTGAAGAATTGATGCTTTTGAACTGTGGTGTTCAAGAAGACTCTTGAGAGTCCCTTGGACTGCAAGAAGATCCAACCAGTCCATTCTAAAGGAGATCAGTTAAGTTCAATTCAGTCGCTCAGTCATGTCCGACTCTTTGTGACCCCAGGAATTCGCAGCACACCAGGCCTCCCTGGCCATCACCATCTCCCGGAGTTCACCCAGACTCATGTTCATCAAGTCAGTGATGCCATCCAGCCATCTCATCCTCTGTCAACCCCTTCTCCTCCTGCCCCCATTCCCTGCCAGCATCAGATTCTTTTCCAATGAGTCAACTCTTCATATGAGGTGGCCAAAGTACTGGAGTTTCAGCTTTAGCATCATTGCTTCCAAAGAAATCCCAGGGTTGATCTCCTTCAGAATGGACTGGTTGGATCTCCTTGCAGTCCAAGGGACTCTCAAGAGTCTTCTCCAACACCACAGTTCAAAAGCATCAATTCTTTGGTGCTCAGCCTTCTTCATAGTCCAACCTGTCTCTTATACACATCTGAGAATGCTTTCAGCTTTTCATTGTTGAGAATAATGGTTGCTGTGGACTTATCATATGTGACCCTTACCTTTTTGAGGTAGGTTCCTTCTATACTCATTTTTGGAAGAGTTTTAATCATAAATGAGTGCTCAATTTTGTCAAAAACTTTTTCTGCATCTACTGAGGTTATCATATAGTTTTTATTCTTTGCTTTGTTAATATGGTGTATCACATTGATTAATTTGCATATATTGAAGAATTCTTGCATCCCTGGAATAAACCCAAATTGATCATGGTGTATGAACTTTTAGATATGTTTCTGTATTCTATTTGCTAAAATTTTGTTGAGTATTGTTGCATCTATGTTCATCAGTGATATTGGCCAGTAGTTTTCTTTTCTTTG
>SJYC01109674.1:0-11988 GCA_006408675.1 Madoqua kirkii
TTTTGAATATACTACCTAGGTTGGTCATAACTTTTCTTCCAAGGAGTAAGCGTCTTCTAATTTTATGGCTGCAATCACCATCTGCAGTGAGTTTGGAGCCCCCCATAATAAAGTCTGACACTGTTTCCACTGTTTCCCCATCTATTTCCCATGAAGTGATGGGACCAGATGCCATGATCTTCATTTTCTGAATGTTGAGCTCTAAGCCAACTTTTTCACTCTCCTCTTTCACTTTCATCAAGAGGCTTTTTAGCTCCTCTTCACTTTCTGCCATAAGGGTGGTGTCATCTGCATATCTGAGGTGATTGATATTTCTCCTGGCAATCTTGATTCCAGTTTGTGTTTCTTCCAGTCCAGCGTTTCTCATGATGTACTCTGCATAGAACTTAAATAATCGGGGTGACAATATACAGCCTTGACGTACTCCTTTTCCTATTTGAAACCAGTCTGTTGTTCCATGTCCAGTTCTAACTGTTGCTTCCTCACCTGCATATAGATTTCTCAAGAGGCAGGTTAGGTGGTCTGGTATTCCCATCTCTTTCAGAATTTTCCACAATTTATTGTGATCCACACAGTCAAAGGCTTTGGCATAGTTAATAAAGCAGAAATAGATGATTTTCTGGAACTCTCTTGCTTTTTCCATGATCCAACAGGTATTGGCAATTTGATCTCTGGTTCCTCTGCCTTTTCTAATACTAGCTTGAACATCAGGGAGTTCACGGTTCATGTATTGCTAAAGCCTGGCTTGGAGAAGTTTGAGCATTACTTTACTAGCATGTGAGATGAATGATGCCAAAGCTGAAACTTCAGTACTTTGGCCACCTCATGAGAAGAGTTGATTCATTGGAAAAGACTCTGATGCTGGGAGGGATTGGGGCCAGGAGGAATCGGGGATGACAGAGGATGAGATGACTGGATGGCATCACTGACTCGATGGACATGAGTTTGAGTGAACTCTGGGAATTGGTAATGGACAGGGAGGCCTGGTGTGCTATGATTCATGGGGTCGCAAAGAGTCGGACATGACTGAGTGACTGCACTGACTGACTGACTAAGGGAGAAGAAATGTGCTTAGTTGCCCAGGTGCATCTGACTTTTTGAGACTCTATGAACTGTAGCCTGCTAGGCTCCTCTGTCCATGGGGATTCTGCAGGCAAGAATACTGGAGTGGGTTGCCATTTCCTTCTCCAAGGGATCTTTCCGACCCATGGATCAAACCCAGGTTTCCTTCAGTGCAAGCAGATTCTTTATCACTTGAGCCACCAGGAAAACCCAGTAAATAATTATTAAAAAATAAAAAGAAGGGAGGAGTCTAGAGAGAAAAACATAGATTAATATCTCAAAATTATTATCTGGATTCACCATACAGAAAATACTTTGTTCGGGCAAATGTTATTGAAAACCTTCCATCTGAGCCAACAGGGAAGAGGAAATACAATATGCAAAAGTCTTGGATATGCAGATATGATAAACCTGGGCTAGAGAATATCAAGGGTGATCTTTGATTAAGAAGTTCCTGAGAGATGAATTTTGAAAGTTCAATTCAATTGCTCAGTTGTGTCTAGATTCTGTATATATGTGTTAGAATAGAATATTTATCTTTTTCTTCATGACTTTTTTTCACTCTGTATAAAAGGTTCTAGGTTCATCCACCTCATTAGAGCTGACTCAAGTGCATTCCTTTTTGTGGCTGAGTAATATTCCATTTTCTGTGTGTACCACCACTTTTTTTATCCATTCATCTGTTGATGAACATCTAGGTTGCTTCCATGTTCTAGCTATTGTAAATAGTCCTACAATGAATAATGTGATACATGTGTCTTTTTCAATTTTGGTTTCCTCAGGGTGTATGCCTAGGAGTGGAATTGCTGAGTCATTTGGTGGTTTTATTCCTAGTTTTTCAAGGAATCTCCATACCGTCTTCCATAGTGGCTGTGTCAGTTTGCATTCCCACAACAGTGCAAGAGCATTCCCTTTTCTCTGCATCCTCTCCAGTATTTATGTTTGTAGACTTTTTAATAAGGGTCATTCTTACCAGTGTGAGATGATAGCTCATTGTAGTTTTGATTTGCATTTCTCTAATCATGAGTGATGTTGAGCATCTTTTCATGTGTTTGTTAGCCACCTGTATGTCTTCTTTGAAGAAATGTCTGTTCAGGTCTTTTTCCAACTTTTTGATTGGGTTGTTTGTTTTTCTGGTATTGAGTTTTATGAGCTGCTTGTATATTTTGAAAACTAATCCTTTGTCAGTTGTTTCATTTGCTATTATTTTCTCCCATTCTGAGGGTTGTCTTTTCACCTTGCTTATAGTTTCCTTTGCTGTGCAAGAGATATTAAGTTTAATCAGGCCCCACTTGTTTACTTTTGTTTTTGTTTCCATTACTCTAGGAGGCGGGTCATAGAGGATCTTGCTTTGATTTATGTCATCGAGTATTTAGCCTATGCTTTCCTTTAAGAGTTCTCTAGGTTCTGGTCTTACATTTAGGTCTTTGCATTATTTTGAGTTTACCTTTGTGTATGGTGTTAGGAAGTGTTCTAATTTCATTTTTTTACACGTAGCTATCCAGTTTTCCCAGCACCATTATTGAAGAGGCTATCTTTGCCCCATTGTATATTCTTGCCTCCTTTGTCAAAAGTAAGGTACCCATAAGTGCATGGGTTTAATTCTGGGCTTTCTATCTTGTCCCATTGGTCAATATTTCTGTTTTTGTGCCAGTACCATACTGTCTTGATGACTGTAGCTTTGTAATATAATCTGAAGTCAGGAAGGTTGATTCCTCCAGCTCCATTCTTCTTTCTCAAGACTGCTTTGGCTATTCAGGATCTTTTTTATTTCCATATGAACTGTGAAATATTTTGCTCTAGTTCTGTGTAAAATGCCATTGGTAATTTGGTAGGGATCACATTGAATCTGTAAATTGTGTTTGGTAGTATAGTTATTTTCACAATATTGATTCTTCCTACCCAGGAACATAGAATATCTTTCCATCTATTTATGTCATCTTTGATTTCTTTTATTAGTGTCTTATAATTTTCTGTGTACATTTCTTTTGTCTCCTTAGGTTTATTCCTAGATATTTAATTCTTTTTGCTGCAATAGTGAATGGGATTGATTCTTTAATTTCTCTTTCTAATTTTTCATCATTAGTCTATATAATTTCTGTGTATTAATTTTGTATCTTGCAACTTTACTAAATTCACTGATTAGCTCTAGTAACTTTCTAATACTATCTTTAGGGAATTCTATGTACAGTATCAGGTCATCTGCAAAAAGTGAGAGCTCTACTTCTTCTTTTCTGATCTGGATTCCTTTTATTTCTTTTTCTTCTCTGCTTGCTGTAGCTAAGACTTCCAGAACTGTGTTGAATGATAGTGGTGAAAGTGGACACCCTTGTCTTCTTCCTAATCTTAGAGGGGAATGTTTTCAGGTTTTCACCATTGAGAATAATGTTTGCTGTAGGCTTATCCTATATGGTCTTTACTATGTTGAGGTAGGTTCCTTCTATGCCAATTTTTGAAGAGTTTTAATCATAAATGTGTGCTGAATTTCATCAAAGGCTTTTTCTGCCTCTATTGAGATGATCATATGATTTTTATCTTTCAATTTGTTAATACAGTATATAACATTGATTGATTTGTGTATATTGAAGAATCCTTGCATCCCTGGAATAAACTCAAATTGACTGTGGTATATGAGCTTTCTGACATATTGCTGAATTCTGTTTGCTAAAGTTTTGTTGAAGATTTTTGCATCTATGTTTATCAGTGATATTGGCCTGTAGTTTTCTTTTTTAATATTGTCTTTGTTTGGTTTTGGGGGTCAGGGTAACGGTGGCCACATAGAATGAGTCTGGAAGTATTTCTTCCTCTGCAATTTTTTGAAACAGATTTAGAAGGATAGGCATTAGCTCTTCTCTAAATGTTTGATAGAACTCTCCTATGAAGCCATCTGGTACTAGGCTTTTGTGTTTTGGGAGATTTTTGATCACAGCTTCAATTTCATTGCTTATAACTGGGTTGTTTATAATTTCTATTTTCTTCCTGGTTCAGTCTTGGAAGATTGAACCTTTCTAAGAATCTGTCCATTTCTTCCAGGTTATCCATTTTACTACCATATAGTTGTTCATAATAGTCTTTTATAACCCTTTGTATTTCTACATTGTCTGTTGCAGCCTCTCCTTTTTCAGTTCTAATTTTGTTAATTTGATTCTTCTCTCTTTTTTTCTTGATGAGTCTGGCTAAATGTTTGTCAATTTTGCTTATCTTCTCAAAGAACCAGCTTTTAGTTTTATTAATCTTTACTATTGCTTCTTTCTTTTTAATCTATTTCTGCTCAGATCTTTATGATGTTTTTCCTTCTACTAATTTTGGGCTTTTTGGTTCTTCTTTTTCCAGTTGTTTTAGGTGTAAAGTTACATTGTCTATTTAGTGTTTTTCTTGTTTCTTGAGGTAGGATTGTATTGTTATAAACTTCCCTCTTAGAACTACTTTTGCTGCATCCCATAGGCTTTAAGTTGTCGTGTTTTCATTGTTATTTGTTTCTAGAATTATTTTGATTTCCCTTTTGATTTCTTCAGTAACTGGTTGATTATTTAGGAATGTATTGTTTAATCTGCATGTGTTTGTGTTTTTTACAGTTTTTTTTTCCTTGTAATTGATATCTAGTCTCATGGCATTTGTGGTCCAAAAAGATGTTTGATATGATTTCAATTTTCTTTAATTTACTGAGATTTCACTTGTGATACAAGATATGGTCTATCCTGGAGAATGTTCCATGTGCACTTGAGAAGAAAATGTATTCTTCTGCATTTGGATGGAATGTTCTGAAGATATTAACAAGATTCAGCTCATGTAAAGTATCATTTAAGACTTGTGTTTCCTTATTAATTTTCTGTTTTGATGATTTTTCCATTAGTGGCGTGTTAAATCTCCTACTATTACTGTGTTACTGTCAATTTCTCCTTTTGTCTTATGTTTTGAGGTATTCCTAAGTTGGGTGCATAGATATTTACAATTGTTATATTTTCTTCTTGGATTGATTTCTTGATCATTATGTAGAGTCTTTCCTTATCTCTTGTAATGTACTTTATTTTAAGGTCTATTTTGTCTGATGTGAAGATTGCTACCCCAGCTTTCTTTTGTTTCCCATCTGCATGTAATATATTTCTCCATACTCTCACTTTCAGTCTGTATGTGTTTTTAGGTCTGAAGTGGATTTCTTGGAGACAGCATATATATGGGTCTTGTTTTTGTACCCATTCAGCCAGTCTGTGCCTTATGGTTGGAGCATTTAATCCATTTACATTTAAAGTGATTATTTATATAAATGTTCCTATTGCCATTTTCTTAATTGTTTGGGGTTGATTTTGTAGATATTTCTCTTCTCTTGTATTTCTTGACTATATAAGTTTCTTTAACATTTGTTGTAAAGCTGGTTTGGTGGTACTGAATTCTCTTAATTTTTACTTGCCTGAAAAGCTTATTTCTCCATTAGTTTTGAATGAGATCCTTGCCAGTTTCAGTAATCTTGATTTTAGATATTTTTTTTTTTCCCTTTCAGTACTTTAAATATATCCTGCCATTCCCTTCTGGCCTGCAGAATTTCTGCAGAAAGGTCAGCTGTTAAATGTCTGAGCTTTCCCTTGTATATTACTTGTTGCTTCTCCCTTGCTGCTTTTAATATTCTTTCTTTGTGTTCAGTCTTTGCTAGTTTGATTAGTATGTGTCTTGAACTTGACTATTTCCTTTACCATTTGGGGGAAATTTTCAACTATAATCTCTTCAGAAAATTTCTCATACCCTTTCTTTTTCTCTTCTTCTTCTGGAACACCTATAATTCGAATGTTGGTGTGTTTGATATTATCCCAGAGGTCTCTGAGACTATCCTCAGTTCTTTTCATTCATTTTACTTTATTCTGCTCTTCAGAAGTTATTTTCACCATTTTATCTTCCAGCTCACAGATTCGTTCTGCTTCAGATATTCTGCTACTGATTTCTTCTAGAGAATTTTTAATTTCCATAATTGTGTTGTTTGTATCTTTATTCTTTCATTCTTCTAGGTCTTTGTTAATTGATTCTTGCATTTTCTCCATTCTGTATTCAAGGTTTTTGATCATTGTTACTATCATTATTCTGAATTCTTTTTCAGGTAGTTTGCCTATTTCTTCTTCATTTATTTGGACTTCTGTGTTTCTAATTTGTTCCTTCATTTCTGTATTATTTCTCTGCTTTTTCATTATTTTCTTTTTTAACTTATTGTGTCTGAGATCTCCTTTTCACAGGCTTCAAGGTTGAATTCTTTCTTCCTTTTGGTTTCTGCTCTCTTAAGGTTGGTCCAGTTGTTTTTGTAAGCTTCGTATAGGGTGAGATTTGTGCTGAGATTTTTTGTTTGCCTTTCCTCTGAAGGCAAGACTGAGTGAGGTGGTAATCTTGTCTGCTGATAATTGGGTTTGTATTTTTGTTTGTTTGTTGTTCAGATGAGGTGTCCTGCCCAGGGTGCTACTGGTGGTGGGGTGACGCTGGGTCTTGTATTCAAGTGATTTCCTTTGTGTGAGTTCTCACTATTTGATACTTCCTACGGTTAGTTCTCTGGTAGTCTAGAGTCTTGGAGTCAGTGCTCCCACTCCAAAGGCTCAGGGCTTGATTTCTGGTCAGGAATGAAAATTCCACAAGTGGTTTGTTATGACATTAAGTAATATTAAAACAAATACCTAAAAATGAGAAACCAAAGATGAACCCCAGACAAATGACAGTTACAAAATCAGGCGCAAAATAATTAAAATAATGGAACATACACATATACATATATATATATCCATAATCAAAATCAAAATAGTCCAACAAAAATAAAGTGCAGTAGATTGATCTGGCAAACGAAAGAAATGAAAAATTGTATTTACCAGTTAAGAACAAAACTAAATAAAGCACAAACTGGAAAACCAGCTAAAGCCAGATGCCAAGTTGGGAAAAAAGCAATGGAAAAAAAACTTACAAATATGTTCAGAGGAAAGGAAAGAAAGAAAAGAAAGAAGGAATAGATATGCAAAGTTTAATATGAGGTAGATGAAGAAGATTCATATATATTAAAGATAACTGCAAGCGGGAAAGAACAGTAGGAAAGGCAAACAAGGGAATAAATGTTAAAAATATAATAAATTTTAAAAATTAAAATAAAAGAGAAAAGAAAAAAAAATGGGAGAAGAAAGAAAGGGAAAAAAAGTGCCACAGAATTTAAAAAAGCCCAATGTAGAGGCAAAGGTTTATAACAATAATAAAGAATGTGACTGAGAAAAAAAATCAAAAGGTTAATTAGAGTTCATAGTGCCAATAAAACTGACAGCTACAACAGAGGTGGGAGGAGAGAAAAAAAGAAAAAAAAATCCAAAGAAATCCAAAGGGAAAAAAACCTACAGAACAAGTCAAAACATAAGAATAACAAATGTTCTTGCATCACTACTGTCAGAGTTCTTTCCCTCCCTGGGAGTTACAGTCCACCTCACCTCCTTAGGATGCCCTCCAACACTATGCTGGTCTCTGGACCTGCTGTAGGGGCAGCTCAGATTCGAATCTGGTCCTGCTCTGGTGTGTTCTTGCCTCCAACATCCACAGCTGTCAGAACTAGTGTGTTTTCTTTTGTGGGAGCTCTCAAAGTCCTTTAATATATTCCATAGACACAGAGTCGGCCTAGTTGATAGTGCAGTTTTAATCTGCAGCTGTGCAGCTGGGGGGAAGGTCTTGGGTCTTCTTCCTTAGCCACACTGCCCCTGGCTTTCTACTGTGGCTTTATTTCCACCTCTGCATGTGGGTCGTCCACTGGATTTTGCTCCTGAGGCTGCCCTGGAGGACTTGGGTCTGCCCCAGTGAGGGCCAGGTGTGGAAGTGATGCAGCTGTTTTGGTGGGAGGGGTTCTCGTAGCACCAGGTACTCAGGGGAGTTGGTGGCTAGGGCAGTAGGAAATATAGTGCTCTAGAAGGGCATGGGAACCAGTATTGGCCAATACGCTCCAGTATTTTGCCTAGAGAACCCCCTGACAGAGAAGCTGGCAGGCCACAGTCCACAGGGTCACAAAGAGTTGGACACGAATGAAGCGATCCTACTTGTGGGGACTCTGTTGGCGCCAAGTGTGCAGGGACACGAGCTGCCTCCTCTGCAAGAGTTACGGCCCTATCAGGGTCTTTTTTTTTGAGCTTCTTGTAACTGGAGATCAGAAGGCCTCTTTGGCCAGTCTTTCTCCATAGCTCTGCCCATTCAGGCACATAGAGGGGACCCTCCTGGCTGGGGTCCTGCTCTGTTGACCAGTGCATCGGGCACTGTAAGGGGCATCCTGGGTGGGGTCCTACTCAGTAGTTTGGTGCATCAGGCACTTAAAAGGGCACCCTGTGTGGGGTTCTACTCTGTAGTTCAGTGAGCCAAGTGTTTGATGGGCCAGCCTCTCAATCGTTCAGCTCTCATCACTGGCATGTGGGGAGAGAGGCTATGGTGATGGCTCCACCCCCTATGCGTGACTCAGCAGTATCGCCTTGCTTCCATGGCTGCCTGGGTTTCTTCCACAGGCATTTCCCACCACAATCTCCTCCCTCACATCCCCTTGATCTGTCTCTCCACAGTCAACAGCAGCCCTGCCCTGGGGTTGCTCCACAATCTCTAAACTTGAGCTCCCAACTGCTGAGCCTTCCACGGTAACTGTCCCTGTCTGGGGAATGTATGGCTGTGGCAAGGACTGTCTGATTCTCATTCCATTAAGGCTGCCGAGATCAGCTGTCTCACTCTCAGCCTTAAATGTTTCTCCTCTGACTCAGACAATTGCCCTGATGTGGGGATCAGACCCCCGCTTCAGTTTCCCCACTGCTGAGGGCAAGTCCAGTCCTACTAACACCCCTGTTTTTCCCCCTAGTTCATCCTACCGAGTTTTGTGTGTGTCTATATATTCTTTTCTGCTGGCCAGGTACTCCTGTTCACTCTAAGCTGGTATTCTGCATGCACTTCTGTGTCTGAAGGTGTATTCCTGATGCATCCGTGGGGAGAGATATACTCCACATCCACCTACTCCTCTGCCATCTTGTTCTCTCCAGCATTGAAGGTTTTAAGCAAAGGGATGGCAGAATCAGATCCATTTGACAAACATCACTTTGACTTTTCAGTGAGCAGCAAAATAGATAGAGATCAGAGTAAATATTGGAAGATCAATTAGTTGGCTATATGATAAAAATTGAAATGTAATGCTTATTGTTGGTATAGAAAAGTGGCTATAATAAAAAAAAGTTTTTATTTTGGATCATGCCTGTCCTGCTAACTTATGTAAAGTGAGCATAAAGCTGCATATGTATATGCAACTCTTTTCAAGTATTAAATAGTAGACATTACTATTTAGAGAGAAGGGAAAGTGATGAAGCAAGCTTCTGAAAGGATGCAGGTCTCTAAATGTGGACACTTTCCTAGTGCAGGAGACAGGGCTCAAACAGAGCAGTAGTCACACTGAACTGAGAGAGAAATAAGAGCTTGAGGCTGTTGAAGTGGCTGGAATTTGTAGGACAAAGTACTTGAGTAAATGGAGTTGTGCTCATTGGAATATACTTAATGCCACTGAACTCTTGTGCATGTTTTATCACACACACACACACACACACACACACACACACATACACACACACACAAATACTGCTTCAGAAAGAAAAAGGAAATTGTGCAAAGGTTGGGTAAAGGTCACTAAAAGTCTGCCCTGGGAGCTCACCCTGAGCCCTTAGGCCCAGGCTAAGTTGTATATGAATGTGGAAAACTCTGTAATACCTAAAGAGAGACAGCTAAGGTGGTGAGAGCCAAAAGGAGATTTCACGGTTGTACAATGCCAGGAGACACCTGAAGTCCAGTTAAGCCAGAGAAGGGACACTTAACAAGCTTCTCATGCATTTGATGGAAACCCACAAACAGCCCACATTTTAGGAATGAGGACATTGGCACACCCAAGGGCTAAAATCAAAACCAAAAGAAATTTACCTTAATAAAAAAATAAAATCAAGATAGATAGGTTCATCAAAAATTGCCAGCAATTTGTCTTCCAGAAGAAATCTGGACACAATTAAAAGAAGCTAACATAACACAGAATCAATACAGCATATTACATAAAATGTCTAACATAGAAAAAAAAATTTTCTAGGTTTGCAGGAAAACATGGCCTTCTCAATCAAGAAATAAAATATGAGATGTCTCAGGTATTGGAATTAGTAGACAAAGACTTTAAAAGAGTTATGGATGTGTTCCAAGACAAAGTAAAAGACAGTTATTGCGAGTGAAAAAAAAGAATTCTTAATGTAGACATGGAAATTATAAAAAGGGAATCAAATGGCAAAATCTAGCTGAAAAACATAACATCTGAAATGTAATTAAAAAAGACAAAACAAAATACCTAAAGGGCTTAACAGCAGTATGAAGACAGCAAAACAGTCAATAGATTTAAAGAGGATAAATACATATTATATGTTCCAGAAAACACAGAGAAAGAATTATCAAAAAATACAAAAAACAAAGCCTCAGTTACCTGCGGGACATTTGTAGGAGTTTGTGTGCATTTTGCGTGCTTCCCTGGTTGTTCAGCTGGTAAAGAATCTGCCTGCAATGCAGGATGTGAAAGCAGCTCAGTCGTGTCTGACTCTTTGCAACCCCACGGACTGTGACCCGCCAGCCTCTGTTGTCCATGCGGTTCTCCAGGCAAGAAGACTGGAGTGGGTTGCCATTCCCTTTTCCAGGGGATCTTCCCAACCCAGTGCTCAAACCCAGGTCTCCTGTTGTGCAGGTAGATTCTCTACTGTGTGAGCCAGAGAAGCCCCATAGGGACAGGCAAGGTGAAGGTGAAGTCGCTCAGTCGTGTCCGACTCTTTGCTACCCCGTGGACTGTAACCTACTAGGCTTCTCTGTCCATGGGATTCTCCAGGCAAGAATGCTGGAGTGGATTGCCATTTCCTTCTCCAGGAGCTCTTCCCAACCCAGGGATCGAACCTGGGTCTCCCACATTGGAGGCAAACGCTTTAACCTCTGAGCCACCAGGGAAGGGACAGGCAAAGGCGTCCTTAAAACATTTAAGAACATTTTCCTCGAAAGCTGCCCCATGATTCCTTTCATCAATCACTAATCAGAAATTAATACTCTCAAGCTTCTTACATCAACCACTGGGAATTGATACACAAGCTTTTTATCAGTTAGGACATACTTACATGAGGTAAGAAAGAGCTTAACAGATATAAGCTGCTGCTGCTGCTGCTAAGTCACTTCAGTCGTGTCTGACTCTGTGCGACCCCATAGACGGGAGCCCACCAGGCTCCCCCATCCCTGGGATTCTCCAGGCAAGAGTACTGGAGTGGGTTGCCATTTCCTTCTCCAATGCATGAAAGTGAAAAGTAAAAGTGAAGTCGTTCAGTTGTGTCCAACTCCTACCAACCCCATTGACTGCAGCCTACTAGGTTCCTCTGTCCATGGTATTTTCCAGGCAAGATTACTGGGGTAGGTTACCATTGCCTTCTCCCAGTTCACTTCCTGGATTGGGAAGATCCCCTGTAGAAGGGATAGGCTACCCATTCCAGTATTCAAGGGCTTTCCCTGGTGGCTCAGATGGTAAAAAATTAGCCTCCAATTCAAGAGACCTTAGTTGGATTCCTGGGTTGGAAAGATCCTCCGGAGAAGGGCATGGCAACCCACTTCAGTACTCTTGCCTGGAGGATCCCATGGACAGAGGAGAAAAACTTCAAAGAAAAATTTAAACTTTTTAGTACCTGAAATTTCTAAAAATTTGAGAAAACCACTTAGGTATATTATAGTAAAACTGACAAAAAACAAAACAAAAAATGCTACACCTTAAGATGCTAGAAAAAGAACAATAATTAAACTCAAAGCATAAAGAAGCAGGGAAATAAAGACAGCAGATGTCAATGAAGTAAGACATAAACATAGAATAAATTAACAAAGAAAGAACCTGGTTCTTTCAAAAAGTAGTAAATT
>SJYC01109675.1:0-25010 GCA_006408675.1 Madoqua kirkii
ATTCAAGGTCCAGATGGTTTTATTGGTGAATTCTATCAAATATTTGAAAAGAATCTTTTTTCAACTCTATACAAATTCCTTTAGAAAATATTTAGAAAGAGAGAGCAAACACATCCCAACTCATTTTATGAGATTAAATAACCTTATTGCTAAAATCCTAATTAAGTTATTTCAAGATAAATGAATTACAGATCAAAGTCTCTTATGAATATAAATGCAAAAAAGGTGAACTGATGATACGTACAAGTCTATAAAGCTGAAAAACTTCGGGTTGAGTGAGACAATACACAAATATATATTCTATAATATTTTTATAAAAAGTTCAAAAAAAGGCAAAATGAAATCTCAAGTGGATTTCTTATGTGAGTGAGTGAAACTCAATCAGTTGTGTCTGACTCTTTATGACGCTATGGAATTCTCCAGGCAAGAATACTGGAGTGGGTTACCATTTCCTTCTCCAGGGGATAGGATGATTAGGTTGCCATTTCCGTCTCCTTCTCAATCCCAACCCAGAGACTGAACCCAGCTCTCCTGCATTGCAGGCAGACTCTTGACAATCTGAGCCACCAGGAGAGCCTTCGTAGAGTGGAGGAAAGAGTGCGGATTTGCCAAGAAGAGGCATAAGAGTGCTTTCCGTGATGCTAGAAATATTCTATATCTTGATTGAGGTGATGATTGTAAACATACATATAGAGATGATAGAGAGAGAAGGATAGAATAAAAATCGTCATATCATACACTTAAAATCTGTGCATTTTTATTTGACCTCAGTTTAAAAAAAAAAAAGCTATCTACAAGACAAAACAATCAGGGTTTGATGGCCAGTTATATATAGTGAGTGTTAGAGAAATGCAGTTGTGACAGAATACAGATACTCAGGAATGAAAATGAAATTTGAGGAAATCTTCTTCCTGCCTTAAAACTGCTTGAATTTCTCTGCCTGGAATTACTTAGGAAAGATAAGAGATACAGAGGGAGAAAAGATATGGTCTTAAAGGAGTTTAAAACTAGTAAATGAGTTGGAAACATAATTCTGACATAGGTAATTATAATGCATTCATCTTATAAATAAAATATAACAATTTACAGGAAATACAATAGATTGTTGATATACTGTGCTGCTAAATATACTGTTTTAGGGGCTTAGTGAAGTTCATCCACAGTGAATTGCCTTCTCTTCTGATCTTCACATACTGGAATATTTGTTTGGATTTTTGGCAAATAAGAACACGTACATGGAAAAATGATGATTGCAAAGGAAGGGAACATGAACGGAACAAAGGGATGAAAATAGCATGAGAAAGCATTACTTTATAATTCTAGTACATATTGATCGATTGAACTGGGATTTTTCAAGCTCTGTCACATCTGCATTATAAAGCCGTCACCATGCAGGATATTGATGGATACTCTAAAACATGCAAATAAGTAAGGGAGATCATTTTTCACAAAGTTTTGGTTAATGAGAATGATTTGAGTCCCAGAGGGAGAGGTAAAGGAGAAAGGTGAGCCTTGGCATACAGAGGAAGAAAGTCATGTTCCCTCTGCTGCACTTTGGAAGTTGTGACCATACAGGAGCTCTCTGCCGGTGTTCCATTAACTGCGGGGTAGAGATCCATGACTGCCTGCCAGCTAACTGGAGGAGAACACATAGACTCTAGTTAAAGAGAATTAACAATTGTGTTCCATAAAAATCTACTGTTGAGGTAAATTAGCATGAATACATTTATATTCATGACAGCTTGTAGTTTTCTTATTAAAAAAAAAAGAAATAAAAAGACAAGACTACTATCCCATTAAATTGGTCGAGGTGTAACAAGGTAATATTACTTATTAACCGTATTTCTGTATATCAAGTGAGAGTATTTCTGTATATCAAGTGAGACCGAATACAATCAAATTTTTTTAAGAATATAAGTTAAGTCAATGAACATATCTGGATATCCTCAAATATTGTTCCTTTTAATTTGAAATTGTTTTAGAACAGTAGATTCAAACATAGAAATTAAGAGACAAATATGTATACATGTAGGGGGCTTCCCTGGTGACACTAGTGGTAAAGAATCTGCCTGCCAATGCAGGAGACCCAAGAGACGCAGGTTCAATCCCTGGGTTGGAGAGATCCCCTGGAGAAGAGCATGGCAATCCACATTAGAATTCTTGCTTGGAGAATCTGGTGGACTGAGGAGCCTGGAGGGCTACAGTCCATAGGGTCACAAACAGTTGGACACAACTGAAGTGACTTAGCACACATGTATGCATGTATACATATAGCTGATTCACTTCATTTATGGCAGAAACTAACACAACTTTGTAAAGCAATTAAACTCCATTAAAAAAATAGAGATATACATCTATTTCTCATCATTATAAGCAGTGCTTCTTAATCTGCCTTCTTTGTTCAAGTTTTTGTTAATTTGGAATTTTAATGTGGATTTTCATCATTAATTTCATAGCCTATGTATTCTTCAGGAATTATTTTGATATTTGTAGTACTCTATGACTAATGAATGGACCCCCATGCAGATATGCAGTATATTAACAGTGGTTAGTTACACATTTTGTGGTTCCATCAGCAGTACATGAACCATGAACTTCCAGATGTTCAAGATGGTTTCAGAAAAGGCAGAGGAACCAGAGATCAAATTGCTAACATCTGCTGGATCATGGAAAAAGCAAGAGAGTTCCAGAAAAACATTTATTTCTGCTTTATTGACTATGCCAAAGCCTTTGACTGTGTGGATCACAATAAACTGTGAAAAATTCTGAAAGAGATGGGAATACCAGACCACCTGACCTGCTTCTTGAGAAATCTGTATGCAGGTCAGGAAGCAACAGTTAGAACTGGACATGGAACAACAGACTAGTTCCAAATAGGAAAAGGAGTACATCAAGGCAGTATACTGTCACCCTGCTTATTTAACTTCTATGCAGAGTACATCATGAGAAACGCTGGACTGGAAGAAGCACAAGCTGGAATCAAGATTGCTGGGAAAAATATCAATCACCTCAGATATGCAGATGACATCACCCTTATGGCAGACAGTGAAGAGGAACTGAAAAGCCTCTTGGTGAAAGTGAAAGAGGAGGGTGAAAATGTTGGCTTAAAGCTCAACATTCAGAAAACGAAGACCATGGCATCTGGTCCCATTACTTCCTGGGAAATAGATGGGGAAACAGTGGAAACAGTGTCAGACTTTATCTTTTGGGGCTCTAAAATCACTGCAGATGGTGACTGCAGCCATGAAATTAAAAGACGCTTACTCCTTGGAGGGAAAGTTATGACCAACCTAGATAGCATATTCAAAAGCAGAGACATTACATCATGAGAAACGCTGGACTGGAAGAAGCACAAGCTGGAATCAAGATTGCTGGGAAAAATATCAATCACCTCAGATATGCAGATGACATCACCCTTATGGCAGACAGTGAAGAGGAACTGAAAAGCCTCTTGGTGAAAGTGAAAGAGGAGGGTGAAAATGTTGGCTTAAAGCTCAACATTCAGAAAACGAAGACCATGGCATCTGGTCCCATTACTTCCTGGGAAATAGATGGGGAAACAGTGGAAACAGTGTCAGACTTTATCTTTTGGGGCTCTAAAATCACTGCAGATGGTGACTGCAGCCATGAAATTAAAAGACGCTTACTCCTTGGAGGGAAAGTTATGACCAACCTAGATAGCATGTTGAAAAGCAGAGACATTACTTTGTCAACAAAGGTCTGTCTAGCCAAGGCTATGGTTTTTCCAGCAGTCATGTATGGATGTGAGAGTTGGATTATTAAGAAAGCTGAGCACTGAAGAATTGATGCTTTTGAACTGTGGTGTTGGAGAAGACTCTTGAGAGTCCCTAGGACTGCAAGGAGATCCAACCAGTCCATTTTGAAGGAGATCAGTCCTGGGTGTTCATTGGAGGGACTGTTGTTGAAGCTGAAACTCCAATACTTTGGCCACCTCCTGTGAACAGTTAACTTATTGGGAAAGACTCTGATTCTGGGAGGGATTGGGGGCAGGAGGAGAAGGGAACGACAGAAGATAAGATGGCTGGATGGCATCACTGACTCGATGGACATGAGTCTGAGAGAACTCCAGGAGTTGGTGATGGACAGGGAGTCCTGGCGTGCTGTGATTCATGGGGTTGCAAAGAGTCGGACACAACTGAGAGACTAAACTGAACTGAACTGAACTGACGTACACATCTTGTGGTTCCATTGCTTAGGACTATTTTTTTAAACTAACTCTTTCCCATTTGGGGGTTCATTGTTATAACTTATTCCACAGTCTTTTATAGTTTTTTCTTAGCAAGATCTTTTTTTCAAAAAAAATTGAGAGTAATATATTTTTGTTTGTTCTTGTCCTGTTTGAGAATGTTTCTATTGCTTTTCATATAAGTGAAAAATGAATAGGATATAGAATTTTGCCTGATGTCTCCTTCCATCAAAATTCTGGGAAGTTTGTTCCAAGCATTTCTGGTTAAATTTAGTAGTGCAAGGCAAAATCCAGTCCCAAGGGGAATTGTTTTACTTTTGCAAAAAATATGTTTTAAACATTCTTTCATATTTTTCTTGCCTAAATATGTATAGATGGGTTTATCTTTATCTTTTAAATTCAAGCATCCCACCAGCTTAAATATATATATATTTTTTCCCTTTGGTTTTCTCGAATCTTCAGTGAGCCCTTTTAATAGAATTTATTTATTCATCCCAAAAATATTCATTGAATACTTTTTGTGTACCAGTCACTGTAAACTCTAAGGACATAATAATGAAGAGAAAAGACAAAAATCCCTGTTGTTGTGGAACTTACATTTCAATAGGAGAGAAATTAAACAAGCATTAGATTTTGTTGCACAGAACTTCTATTTTTAAGTAAAAAAGTGGACTAATGTCAGCTATTTCATGATTCAACTTATTAAACTTATAGTAGATAAGATGGTGGTAAGGGCTGAGGAGAACATTAAATCCATGTAAGGGGAGTGGAGGTTACCTGGCAGAAAGGGTCGTTATAATTTTCTCTATCGTCCATGGCACTCTGTATTTTGATGAAGCACATCAAACACATAACGTGGCTGACAGACTTCCACCTGCCCTAACTCTGCAGTCTCATCTCAATTCATTCTCTACCTCTGATCCAGCGGTACCGTTTGTCTTACTCTCCCATAAATACATCTCTTCTTCCTCTCCTAATCAGATGTCTCCAACTATTTTAAAGTTTATTCTTCCACTTGCATCATTTTCTATTCAAAGTCCTGCTCTTGTGATGTCCCTAATTCCACTTAACTCAGTTTCATATACTCCTCCCTTGCCTGAGTCGTACTTTGAAAATCGGTTGAGAACCCCATTTCCTTCAGGTCTGAGAACTGTTCTGAAGGAGGTTTGTCCCTCTGGCAATTAACACCATGCTCTACTGGTTCTCAGTCTAGATTGTTTTCATTTAGAAGCTCTAAAAAATATCGGTCCCTGGCCGCATTCCAGAGGAATTAAATCAGAATTTCCAGAAGCAGAGTTCTAGTATCTTGACTGCTTAAAACCATCCCAAGTGATGATAAGTTCTAAAACTTATCATCTGAAGAACTGAAGAAGCTCTGAAGAACTTTATAACATCCCAAGGCCTTGTGTGGAATCTAAAAAAAAGTATAACAAACCAGTAAATATAACAACGACAACAAAAAGAAAGACTCACAGATAGATGCAATAGAACAAATGAATGGTTGCCAGTGAGGAGGGTGGAGGAGGCACACAGTGGTTGGGAAGTAGGAGGTCAAATACTGACTGTAGGTGGAGATATATTAGGCAAAACAGGGGAAACTGCCAATATTATATAATAACTGGAGCTGGAAAGTAAACTTTTAAAACTGTAAAAACAGTTTTGGACTTCCCTGGTTGTCCAGTGACTAAGACTCCATGCTTCCACTACAGGGGACCAGAGTTCCAGCCCTGGTCAGAAAAGATCCACATGCTGTATAGCAAGGCAAGAAAAAAAGCTTTTTTAAAAGAAAAAAAATTTAGAAAAATTTTATATTCTTAAAGAATATTTGAAAAAATGGATATGCTTTTCTCTAATTTTTATGTTAATTCATGCACTTTAAAGGTGTGACAAAGTAAAAATGTGGAAGGGGGGTTGGGGAGAACAAACAGTGGCACCACATGTATAACACACACACACACACACACACACACACATATACACAATAAGCAAATAATTCTGATCTGTTAATTTAGTAAAAAAGAAGAAAAATCCTAATGCCTGAGGCTCTCCCCCTAGAGATCTGATTTTATCAGTTCTGGGGGTTCTGTGTTAGCTGTTCAGTCATGTCCAACTCTTTGCAGCCCCATGGACTGTAGCCCTCCAGGCTCCTCTGTCCATGGGATTTTCCAGGCAAGAATACTGGAGTGGATTGTCATTCCCTTCTCCAGGGGATTTTCCTGACCCAGGAATCAAACCCAGGTCTCCTGTATGGCAGGAAGATTCTTTATGTCTGAGCCAAAAGTCAAGATGTAAATCCAGCCTGGGTCCAGACTTTACCCTCTCAGTCATGAGCCTAGACTACTTTGCCTCTAAGTGGCCTGAAATAGCCCCAAGGCAGGTTTTACATAACACTAAAAATATTTTTTAAATGGAACTTGACTCAAATTTAAATAAAACTGTATTTATAATTGCCTTTCTATATTTTATTTGTACATAAAATAATCCAACCACACAGCTGAACTCCATGTTCTAACCTGAAGATTTTGAAAATGTAATCAAATCAATGTGATGCAGTCCAAGGCTATATTTTCTAAAAGTGTCTTTGAAGACAGTAAAGAGGGAACATGAAATATTTTCATTATTTTTAAAATCCTAATCCAAATCACATTAAGAACCTGTTTCATTTTGAGCCAACACAGGTCAATAAAGACATCAACTTCTCTTTTGTCTGGAATTTGGAATACTAAAACTAGCATCTCCACTAACCTAAAACTGTCCACCAAATGTGAGCATGGTCAATTATCTGAAAATAGAAAAATGACCCAGTTATTATAGGCTGGTTCAGTAGATACAAGCTTTCACTATACTGGGTACACGGAAGAAATAATAAAAGAATTGTTTGTGAAAAGAACTAGACGGCAATGATACATTAATTTTCTACAAAGGGCAAAACATGTTAGTGACAAAGTTATTCAGAGACTGCTCTTCTCATTTCTATCCTAGTTATTTATAATTTTTTTTTCCATTTAGACATTAGGGCTAGTATGGGAGAGTTAACAAAAATGATCCATCTTGCTTAACCAAGAAGTAAATGTGATGGCTCTTGCCAGGAGGATGTTCGAGATGGTGTAGCTATGGCTGAGTCTAGGACATGTGCACCTGCAAGTATACTTTCTTCCTCTGGATTTGCTATCTCCTATATTGGGGTAGTCATGTATGGATGTGAAAGTTGGACTGTGAAAAAGGCTGAGTGTTGAAGAGTTGATGCTTTTGAACTGTGGTGTTGGAGAAGACTCTTGAGAGTCCCTTGGACTGCAAGGAGATCCAACCAGTCCATCGTAAAGGAGATCAGTCCTGGGTGTTCATTGGAAGGACTGATGCCAAAGCTGAACTCCAGTACTTTGGCCACCTCATGGGAGGAGTTGACTCATTGGAATACATCCTGATGCTGGGAGAGATTGGAAGCAGGAGGAAAAGGGGACGACAGAGGATGAGATGGCTGGATGGCATCATCTACTCAATGGACATGAGTTTGGGTGAACTCTGGGAGCTGGTGATGGACAGGGAGGCCCGGCGTGCTGCAATTCATGGTTCGCAAAGAGTCGGACACGACTGAGCAACTGAACTGAACGGATGTTGGGGTTACTCCAGGCAGATTCCTCACATGGTGACATAGAGCCCCACTATCTACATTCAGACTGACTGGTAGTGAAGAAATAGAGTGCTTTTTTCTTGAGATTGCCAGTAAAATATTTCAGGAGAGCATGGATAGGACACTGTCAGAACCTGGGAGTAGAATCAGCCCTACTTGGGTCAAGGGAGGCATTTTCCCAAAAAGATGTTAGTCTGGCCAATAGGGTATGTCTATTAAAGAGGAAACCATGGTTACACTACAGGACGTCCCTAGTGGCTCAGTGGTAAAGAATCTGCCTGCCAATGTAGGAGACGTGGGTTCAATCCCTAGGCCAAGAAGATCCTTTGGAGAAGGAAATGGCTACCTACTCCAGTGTTCTTGCCTAGGAAATCCCATGCACCAAGGAACCTGGTGGGCTATAATACATGGGGTCACACAGAGTCCTTCACAACTGAGCATGTAAATATGTATTGTTATACTACAGGATCTTATCAGACCTTCAGTGTCAAAGTTCATCTAACCTTTTCCATGTGACATTATTTTCTGTGAAAGTTTTCCTATTGATCAAAATCATATAGAAGCTCAAGTGAGAGGAAATCATATAGTCGAGCCATAAATGTTTGTACTTTCTGAGACACAATTCCTTCTGTTAATTCCAAGTACTTTTTTAAAGGCCTTTAATTTTAGGAAATGTATTATAGTCTTAAGAAAAGATCTTTGACATTTGACAGACTGCTTTTGCATTTCCTATTATGATCTGGGCATTTTTGTTCTCTATAAAGAATAAACTTTGAGATTTGATGTTGATCTGTATTGATCACTCTGAACTTATGATCCTAAGATTCAAACTACTGCTTTGCAGTCAGGGTATTCGATAATCATTTTCATCCTGAATGAATCATTGAATCTCACTTAACAACCTAGTAAGAGTTTTAAAGCAAAGACCAGGAACCATGTTGGATTTTATGTTTCAGTAAACCAAATTTTAAAAATAGAGATATAAGCCCAACAATGAGAATTTCACCATACTTCTCATTCTTCTGCTTTTCTTCAAAATAAGCCTCCCCTGTTTGGCTGGTGTCTTTAACCTTCAAACTGTCCTTTCTCCAACAGCCTTACTCCTTTAGAAGATACATGTTTACTTAGAGAAATCTAATTTGTGTTTTGTTAATGTGTGCTGTCTCTACTCGCTATATTACATTAAACAAGAAATAGAGTTACTAAAAAAATCATATCACTTGAAATCACTCATAAGCTATCAACAAGGGAATCCATAGACCAATTTCCTTTTTGCTTTATAACCATCCCCAGCACTAAGTTGACCTTTACCTAAAAAGGACTATAATTGCAGTTAAGATTATATAATTTACAATAACAACAAAAAATTACTTTGGAGAAACTGCTACTGGGCACGAATGTCTCACAACCATTAAGTGTATCATTCATCTTGAGAAGAAAATTATTCTTATCCACCTCGACATTTTTAACATAAATTGTAGTACTCTCCATTGGCACCTTTTTACGTACCCATTAATCTCAATAGGAAGGCCTCAGTCTCACCCACCTAGTCTCTGAAGTTTGGATGTCACTACTGTGTACAATAAAAATTGTATATTCATGAAGTCCATTTGTTTTATGTCCTTCTCTCTGTCAAAGCCTCCCAAGCAGCATATGCTTTGCTCTGTGGAGAATAAAATCAAATTTGTCTGTCTTGTCATATTGTCATCAAAGTGATAGTATCACAATTAGATTAACATTTTGTGAAGGAGCTGGAGAGAGGGAAGGAAATAGGAGCACATTATAATAAAATCCACTTAACCCTTTCAGTCACAAAATCCCTTTCTCTCTAGCACCCGGAGGCAAAGAAGGCAATCAGACTCAAGAATAAGTGACACGTCAAATTATTATGATCTATGTTGGAATCAAATAGGTCAGTTACTAGGCCTGCGAGGTACATTTTCATTTGAAAGGACTGTTAAGATTTTTGTGACAACAACAAACTGACGAAGTAAGACACTTTTCTGGGGTTCTTTAATCAGTTTGGGATTAAGTCAGCAAGAATTGGTCATAGTGACTGGTGACAATATCTGACCCTTTTATTGGTACTCATTGAAGTCTTAGGTGCCAACTCAAGGAAAATGTCATATCTTGTAATGGTTTGGCCCTAGGGAATTTATTGAGCTAAAATGCTTATGGACAGCACAAAAATTTTATTTCCGTTATTCTGAATAGCTTCAAAAGACTCTGGGGTTCAAACTGCAATTTTTGTGAGCCAGAACAGAGGCATGAGGAATCAGCTGAAATTGGATAACAACTCTAGTGCCGGTTATTCTTTGGACAAGTTTTTCCTCTTTCCCATTGTGTGGAGAACAATAGAACTCACAGGTGCAAGAAAGTCGTTTCAAAAATGGAAGCTACCCCTAGTCTTTTCCTTTGCAGAAAAAGGAGTGAGTTATCTTCACACCAGACTGTCTTCACTAAGGGCTTCCTGGAAGGACAGGAAATTCATTGTTCTGCTGAGGAACAATGAGGGCCTCGGGTGAGAGCTTTTGATCCGTGGGGCTGCCACGGTCCTTATGACCGGCACTGATGTTGGACCGTGGCAGCCTCTTTATGACCTTTCTCCAGGGAGGGGGCATCTTTAGGGGTTGAGAGTCATAGTTCTTGGAGTACAGTCATATCCCAGCCAGCCTCTTACATAACCTTTCCTCATCCCTGAGTTGTCTCTTGCCTGTAACTTTTTTAACATCAATTAATTCATCACTAAATCGTGCACTATGTGGTATTTTTCTCTCATTAATTTATATCCATCAGTCATGCCTGCCTCTCCAACATCATTTCCTACCATTTACCTACAACCCTACAAGTCACTTTATTTCCCTCATCACAACAGCTGCCTCTTCTACACCTTTCATAACAATTCTTCTTAGAATGACCTCACCTTCCTTAATCTTCAAGACTTAGCTCAAGTGTCATATCTCTAAAGAGATACTGTATAAAACCCATCTTTGATCCATTCATTTCCCTGTTACAATTTCCCCATAAAATTGTGATGATAAACCTATATTTCCTTAGGCTGTAAGAAACCAAAATGATAACTTGCATCTATCTCTTTAATATACAGGACATTACCCAGCTCATAGAAAGTACTCATTAAACCAAAAGAAGGAAAGAATCAATTCATGAAGAGTATCAAAACATGTATGAAAGACAGTGATGGTCTCTAGCATGTCAGACATTCACAGAGGAGAAGTCATATACAGTGAAAATTTGTCTTGTGTTTGGACTGGAGTTATTTACTTATATCAGAAGATAACATGTTCTCTTTATTTGAGCAACTCATGTGACAAGAACTCATTTTATTCTTGAGAAGAAGGAGATGAATTGTGGGCTGGTCCAACCAAATGGATTTGTCACTGGCAAAACAAGCTCAAATAATTTTGATTATTAGATTAGTATTTCCTGGAAAGAGATTTGTAGTAGCATATGGAGTGGTGTGCGAGCTTGATTTTTTTTTTGAGTTTTCTATTATCTTCATTTTTCATTAAACAATAATAACAATAATATTTTATACATTGAGAAAAAGTGAAATTTAGTCAGCCTTGTCAAATGGCACCCCACTCCAGTACTCTTGCCTGGAAAATCCCATGGATGGAGGAGGCTGATGGGCTGTAGTCCATGGTGGGTTGCTACTAGTCAGACAGGGCTGAGAGGCTTCACTTTCACTTTTCACTTTCCTGCATTGGAGAAGGAAATGGCACCCCACTGCAGTGTTCTTGCCTGGAGCATCCCAGGGACGGGGGAGCCTGGTGGGCTGCTGTCCATGGGGTCGCACAGAGGCGGACACAACTGAAGCGACTTAGCAGCAGCAGCAGCAGCAGCAGCAGCAGCAGTCTGACTCTTTGTGACCCCATGGACTAGTCCACCAGGCTTCTTTGTGACCCCATGGACTAGTCCACCAGGCTTCTTTGTGACCCCATGGACTAGTCCACCAGGCTTCTTTGTGACTCCGTGGACTGTAGTCCGCCAGGCTTCTTTGTGACCCCATGGACTGTAGTCCGCCAGGCTTCTTTGTGACTCCGTGGACTGTAGTCCGCCAGGCTTCTTTGTGACCCCATGGACTGTAGTCCGCCAGGCTTCTTTGTGACCCCATGGACTAGTCCGCCAGGCTTCTTTGTGACCCCATGGACTAGTCCACCAGGCTTCTTTGTGACCCCATGGACTGTAGTCCGCCAGGCTTCTTTGTGACCCCATGGATTAGTCCGCCAGGCTTCTTTGTGACCCCGTGGACTGTAGTCTGCCAGGTTTCTTTGTGACCCCATGGACTGTAGCCCACCAGGCTCTTCTGTTCAAGAAATTCACCCGGCAAGAATACTGGAGTGGGTTGCCATTTCCTTCTCCAGGGGATCTTCCCAATCCAGGGACTGAACCCCTGTCTCCTGCATTGCGGGTAGATTCTTTACTGTTTGAGCCACAGGGAAGCCCTGAAATGTTGAGGGTTTACTGTAAACTCTTCATGCATTAATTTACTCAAGACTCAGAAGAACCCTTTGGATTAGATATTATTATAATCCCCATTTTATAGATAAGGAAACTGGGTCACAGTGTGCCTAATGACCTTCTGATCATATCTTGAAATGACATAAAGCTGAAATAAGGAGTTATCTATCGGATCATAAAGGCAGGCTTTCAACAGAGCTCAGTAGACTGGAATAATGGAAGAAAAATTCAATTACTAGTATAGGGAGTCTATGACAGAAGTTTGTTTGTAGAAAAATAGAGCTTGTATTAAAGGTTTTAGAAAGATCCCAAATAATGGTGGTATTGGGGAAAATTTCATAAGTTTATTTACTGGCTCATCTTAAGTACCCTGCCAGTAGTCAGGGAAATTTCCAATATCACCTCTTTTTGGAGATGGAACTCAATAATTTGACACCAGATGCGTCAGACATTTCTGCACGAGGAATTACTGAAGCCAATCCAAGTGCTATTACAACATTTCATTACCATATTCCAGGATAACCTGCCAATTTCACCTCTTGTCCTTCAACTTTGTCATTTATCATCCTTAATGATGTCATTTTCTGGTCTTGGAAGGAGCAGCTGTTAGGTATCTATAGGATCCCCTCCTCAGTTAATTCTTCTCAGGTGGTATCTCCTCACTCAAAGTGTTAGGTAACCAAGGCAATTTACAGATATACAAGTTCAATAATACCATGTTAGCATCATCATTTAGATCACTTAGACAGGAGCATTTGGAACTTTCAGGCACATTATGCATGAAAATTTGTAGTGATTCTCTTCTTCATTTTTCCTGAATAGAAATGCCTACAAAATAAGCAATTTAGAATAAATTGCACACATGTTATCACAATCTTTTCTTAGACTAGGATCATTTTACACAATCCTGCACATCTTCACCTCTAGTGAGGCTTCTAGAAACCTTATAACAACAGAGAAATAAACTTGTACCCCACAAATAATTCTAGGGATTAGGTAGATCTGAAAGTTGTGGTCTCAAGGTGTTCTCAAGGGCAGTGGTAAAACAGCCCAATCATGGAACATAGCCTCTGAGAATCACTCTTCAAATCCATTTGTTTTGTTTTTTCAAGTTGGTTCTCAAATTAATTTTAGGCACATTATGCATGAAAATTTGTAGTGATTCTCTTCTTCATTTTTCCTGAATAGAAATGCCTACAAAATAAGCAATTTAGAATAAATTGCACACATGTTATCACAATCTTTTCTTAGACTAGGATCATTTTTACACAATCCTGCACATCTTCACCTCTAGTGAGGCTTCTAGAAACCTTATAACAACAGAGAAATAAACTTGTACCCCACAAATAATTCTAGGGATTAGGTAGATCTGAAAGTTGTGGTCTCAAGGTGTTCTCAAGGGCAGTGGTAAAACAGCCCAATCATGGAACATAGCCTCTGAGAATCACTCTTCAAATCCATTTGTTTTGTTTTTTCAAGTTGGTTCTCAAATTAATTTTCTTTATTTATTTGTACACTTTATTCTACTTTACAATACTGTATTGGTTTTGCCATAGACTGACATGAATCAGCCACAGGTGTACATGATCTCCCAGTGCCGAAGCCCCCTCCCACCTCCCACCCCACACCATCTCCCCGGATCATCCCGTACACCAGCCCCAAGCATCCTGTATCCTGTATTGAACATAGACTGGCGCTTCATTTCTTATATGATAGTATACATGTTTCAGTGCCATTCTCCCAAATCATCCCACCCTCTCCCTCTCCCTCAGAGGCCAAAAGTCCGTTCTATACCTCTGTGTCTCTTTTGTTGTCTCACCTACAGGGTCATCATTACTATCTTTCTAAATTCCATATATATGTGTCAGTATACTGTATTGGTGTTTTTCTTTCTGGCTTACTTCCAAATCCATTTGTTGAAATGGAACAAAACGATAAATTGTTGCTTGGGTTTTCAAATGACATAATATTAATAAAATCTGTCTGTAATTTCTTTTTAATACAATTTATTGCTATATTTCTGAATAGAAATTTATATACTTAAATGATTTTAGAAATTATACTCTCTATATTTTTAAAAATCTTTCCAGGTGGGTGGACTACAACAAAATTGCTTCACTAAGAACTAAACATCGGTTTATTGGCTGGCCTAAGGAGGCAAAGAATCTGCCTGCAATGCAGGAGCCCTGGGTTCAATCCCTGGGTTAGGAAAACCTCTGGAGAATAGGTCTCTGACCCTCAGAGGAGCAGGGCACCAGTGTTTCTTATTCCTTCCTCCTACTTCCCAGCTCTGTGTTGCAGAAATTATATTCTGGCTTGGCATAGCCTAGAGAACTGCATTCTTTTTCCTTTCCTAGCCCTTAGAGTATGCCCTATTCAGCATGCCAGTCAGTTACTGGGGCCTGGTGGCTCCCTGCTTCATATGCCTGATCCCAGCATTCTTGTAGCACAGAGTCCATGCCAGTTAGATAAATTTTGAAGACCAGAAGCTAGTATGCCTCTCTCCAGTTTCTATAGAGATATCACTCCAGGAGAAAATGGTTACTGTCCCTACTCCTAGCTGTGGTGCTGTGACCCCAGGTCCTGCCCAGGGAGGAGAGATAAACTGTAAAGATGGTAAGCTCCACCTGTAGGGGATTGACTTTATTTGGAACACAATGCAGAGAACGTCATGTCTAAGGCAATGGAGAACTTGGTGAAGAGTAATGGAAAGGAGACTTCTTGTTCTGTAAAACAAGAAAAATCACAGTGCAGCCAGAAATTTAGAAGAGAAATAGCCAGAAAGAACTCTCCTGGGATGGCAGTCAATTCTGGTCTGGAAGCTACGTGCATGCACTGGGCTGTCCCATATAGGACCAGTCAAAGAAGACACAGACAGACTTGAAAGCATTTTCAAAACCACACACAGATCTGCAAGGGATGGAAGCCTAACTGGTTCAAGAGATTCAGTAGAACCGCTGACAACGAGCAACTTTAACTCAGGAGCAACAAGAGGCTCCTCTGATCCAGGAACACTAGAAATCTAGGCTTAAAAATAAGTCACACTCATCCTTAACAGCCAGGAAGATTGGATGCATGGCCAAGACTATAGTCTCTCAGAAATGATCAGAGACAACCCCTCCGAGCTTATGGATAAACAAAAGGCACAGGCATGAACCCCTTGAACTATGACACAGCCTTCCAAAGAGTGAAAATACAACTGGCTGAGGGCGCTTAAGCATAAACTTTGACCAGCAAATGACTTTTGCTGACCTAAAGTGACCTCTAGAAATTTAAAAGATAAAGCAAGGAAAAAGTCTGAGTAAGAACATCATACCTGGACTCTGTAAGGAAAATGGATTTCATAGAAGTAGTTCAACCAATCACTAAGCAAATAAACAAACAGCCAACTAACAATAACCAGCCCCAGGATAGAATCAATATCAGGAGTTGTTACAATATATTAAATAAAGTGCTCAGTTTCAGCAAAAAAGTAAATAAAAGACACAAAGAAACAGAAAACATGATTCATATCAACTTTGGTTTATTGATAGTGACAAACACGCCTTACTAAAGTCAGGTGTTAAAAACAGGAAACAGTGTAGGAACTCATTGTCTTTGCAATTGCTCTGTAAATCTTACACTGTTCTAAAATGAAGTGAATGAAAGACAAAACAAAACAAATGGAATTATAAATTTGAAAAGTACAATAATCAAAATGAAAATTTCACAAGAGGGGTTCAACAGTAGATTTGAGCTGGTAGAAGAATCAGTGAGTCTGTAGATCAATTGAAATTATACAATCTGAAAAAAAGAAACAAGGAAGAATGAAGAGAAATGAACAGAACTTCACAGAATTGTAGTACACCAGGAAGTACACAGAACTGGAGTACACCATCAAGGCTTCCCAGGGGCACTAATGGTAAAGAACCTGCCTGCTAATGCAGGAGATAAAAGAGATGCTGGTTTAATCCTTGGGTCGTAAAGATACCTTGGAGAGGAAAATGGCAACCCACTCCAGTATTCGTGCCTGGAGAATCCCATGGACAGAGGAGCCTGGCAGGATACAGTCCATGGAGTCTCAAAGAGTCAGACATGACTGAGTGACTTAGCACATGCACATGCACACGTTAAGCACACAAACTCATACATAAACAGAAGTATCAGAAGAGAGAGAAAAGGGGACATAAAAAATTAAGAAAATAATGGCTGAGAATACACCACATTTGATGATAAATTCTAATTTCCATGTTCAAGAAGCTTAACAGTCCATCTGTAACTCTGTAAACACCCTCATGAGGAAACCAATAAATGTGAACCTCAACAAAAGTGATTCCTTCACCAAGGATCAAATCTCTAACACTTTCTGCCTGTTTTTGATCTCTCAATGCCCGTGGTACATATATAAGTGTGTGTGTGTGTGTGTGTGTGTGTGTGTATCAGAATTTATTATTGTCATCAGTAAGAAAATGAGTATAATAAATCTACCCCCACTATTATATGAACCTGGGACTTTTATAACTCTTCTAAACTTTATTTTAAACATTAAAGTTGTAAAACATTTTGCAGGTTCATATGCTGAAACTAAGATCAAGTCCTATGACATAAAAAGATACTTCATGTTGAATATCACCTCCAATGGGACTCAACTAAAACATGCAAACCAGGAATGGCAGCCTCTTAATTTGGTGAACTGGGTCAAAGTTAATGAATTTTGGAATGCTATAGACATAGATTGAAATTGTAACTCTAAAATGTACTAGCTGTGTGAGCTTGAATAAGTTCACAATCTCATAGCATCTAGTTTGTAACTTGCAAAAGGGGGATGATATCTTCCCAATAGGAGTGTAAGAGTTATATAAATGTATGTAAAGCAGCTATTATGGTGCCTGATACATGATTTTACTGTCCTAATGCCCCTCCCCACCATCTAATGCGGTTGTTGTTGTTTCGTTGCTGTCAGATCCTCTGTTTTGCAACTCCCAGGTCTACAGCCCTCCAGCCTCCTCTGTCCTTTGAGTTTCCCAGGCAAGAATACTGGAGTGGGTTGCCATTTCCTTCTGCAGGGGTTCTTCCCCACCCAGGGATCAAACCACCATGTCTCCTGCATTGTCAGGCAAATTCTTTACCAGTGAGCCACCAGGAAAGCCCTTCCAATGTGGTAAACCATACAAAGCAAACAAACAAACTTCCTAGAAAAAAAAGTTCCAAAGCCCTTTATACAAGTTCATTGTTAAAGATCATAGACTGTTAAGCTCCTTGTCAGAAGTCACCTATTTCAACCTTCTTGTTTCAGTGGTGAGAAGACAGATGCGCAGATTCACTCTTTCAGTTCAGTTCAGTCGCTCAGTCGTGTCCCACTCTTTGCAACCCCAGGAATCGCAGCACGCCAGGCCTCCCTGTCCATCACCAACTCCCAGAGTTCACTCAGACTCACGTCCATCGAGTCAATGATGCCATCCAGCCATCTCATCCTCTGTCGTCCCCTTCTCCTCTTGCCCCCAATCCCTCCCAGCATCAGAGTCTTTTCCAATGAGTCAACTCTTCTCATGAGGCGGCCAAAGTACTGGAGTTTCAGCTTTAGCATCATTCCTTCCAAGGAAATCCCAGGGCTGATCTCCTTCAGAATGGACTGGTTGGATCTCCTTGCAGTCCAAGGGACTCTCAAGAGGCTTCTCCAACACCACAGTTCAAAAGATTCACTCTTTACATGACTATAAAGCTTAAACGAGGAACGTTCCTCAGTTCCCAAGCCCAACTGCAATGGATCCTAGTAGGTGCTGGATAAAAACTTATTGCAGAGCAGAATGAATGTGTGACTGTATGAGTTGTCAAGCACCACACTCGCCATGTTTTAATGACTAAAATACCATGTATTGTAAGATGTACCATTATTTTATGCACTGCTGATAAAGAAAAACAGTCAGTTAAACTATATATATCACAGACAGCCAGGTGCATCTTCATTTCATAGATATTAAAAGATAATCAAATATATATTTTAGAATCTATGAAATAAATAATTAATCAAGGATAGATCCAAATCCCCCTATTTCCAGTCCAATTTTTTTTTAACAGTACCATACCATCTCATTCTTTCAATAAAAACACTTTGTATCCTCAAAGATACCTTCATCTTTAAAAATCATTCCATAAAGATATGTAAGCAAAGATTTTCCTATTTAAATATAAATACTCATAGACTTTAAATTCTGACTAGGTTATATCCAAAGATTTATAATTTCCAGACCCAAACAAAAACAAAACAAAAACAAAAATAAAAATATCTTGTGGATATGAAACACATGATAGGCATTAAAAACAGAAATTAAAAAGATACAGTTTGGAAGTAGATGATGAGAAGCAGATAAAGGAAAATTGAGAGACTATAAGAAAAATACTCTGCCAACTTAATTTTTGTCCTGGTTGTTCTTGGCTACTGTTAAGTTTTGTTTACCATGAATCCTGAAAGTGGAAGAAAGTTTTCTTGATGAAAATTATTTAATAACCTAGTGAAACTGGTTCTGAAATCAAAATTCCTTCTCTTTTTTGCCATTGATTATAATATACAAGCCTTTTTTAAAACTCAAGTATAGGCCAAAATAGTTTTAAAACCATAGTTTTATGGTTGCATGAAGGAGGCTTACAACCACAATAATTACAGAACACTGCAGAAATTAACACAACAATGTTGCTCAAGGGGTCACTAGAGAAATCAAAGTAATGAGAAAATTTTGAGAGGAAAAATTTCTATAGGCACATAATCAAATCAAATTGTATTTATTCATTCAATCTGAAATCAACTTGTATGACAGATCTGAAAGTGTCAGGCGTGACACTAGGCGCAAAACAATCAAAAGTACATCAAATGTGATTTAAGGTATGATCATTGCCTGAGAAGCTCATTCCAGTAGGGGAGCCAGATGTGTGGACAAAGAACACTTGTTCTGGGACCCGCATTCCCAGAACACAAGAGGGAAAGGCAGGAAAAGACATTGCCCACTACTTGGTATTGAAATGGAGAGGGGGCAATTAACTCTGTGTTCCTAGGAACTGAAGTGAGGATTGATAAATCTGGGTAAGCTATATTCCAGATGACTCTTGGAGGATGACTAGGTGTTGGCTAAATGGACAAATAGGGAAAAGTAATCTGGTTTTCAGGTCAAAGTCTGCAAATAACAATATGGAAAAAAGGGCATCTGTCTCGTGATGCCTTCTTGAAAACTTATGTTCATTTTACTCTCTCACTCTTTATGGTATTTCTTCCTCTTAGAAAATGTTAAGGCTTTTAAAAAATAGATCCTTGCACCTTATTTACTAGGTGTTCAGGGGAGAACTATTTGTCTCTGTTCCATCTGGGTCCTTGAACTTATCGACCCTCTTATAAAAAGACTGCCAGGAGGTTCTAATATCTATACACTGTCATCACGTAGCTTCTCCTGCTTGGTGCTGCTGTCTCCAGAATCTCTTCTCTGGTATGAACCACTAACTCGATCTGTACCTGAAATGTTCAAGGACACGCTGATGACACAGGGGTATCTAGAAGCCAGATAGACGGCTTTAGGCCAGAGAGCTGCTGTGGGAAGCCGTCCACATCTACCTCAATTAGAACTGACAACCAGCCCTGGATTCATAGCACAAGATTCCTCAGTGTGGAACATTGGAATCCGGATAGAAAAAAGCAACAACACAAACTGAATTTTTTCCATTTCTTTGTTTTGCTTCAGGGCACCTCCTTTGTTGTCCTTTGTATAAATGTCTCTTTATTTTAAAGGAAATTATTTCCAATGTTCAAACGATTAATCAAAAGTTGTTATTCTGTTGGAATGTCCAAAGTGACTTGAATGTAGCCCATGGTTAGTGTATGCATTGTAGAAATAGGACAGGGCAAAGACTTCTGAAGTGTAATTTACCCTTCTGTTGACTTGGTATATAGCTTTGCTGTATAGAATTTATGTTGTTGGGGAAAGTCGGCCATTATTAACATGTAGGACACATTTATACATTCTTATCTCTTAGTTTATTCTAATGATGGGCTGTTTTATTTTGGTAACATGACTTTTGACATCTCTGTGACTAGGAGCCTCCAAAGCAGGGTACCTACATCCAGAGGATTTGTGAAAATCCTTTAAGCAGAGTAAATAATGGTAGTACAAGTACAACTTGTATTTTTGTTTACTTTCTGTCTAAAGTATATAAAAAAAAAGAAACGAAGTTTTATTGATGTTTAATACAGGGATTGAGACTGCCTACACCTTTGGTCCTTGTGTGATATTTACAGGGAGGAGAAGGAGATGGTTGGATAGCATCACCAACTCAATGGACATGAGTTTGGGTAAATTCCAGGATGATGGTGGTAAATTGGTGATGGACAGGGAGGCCTGGTGTGCTGCAGTTCATGGGGTCGCAAAGAGTAAGACACAACTGAACAACTGAACTGAACTGAACTGAACTGAACTGAATGTATCCTGAAAGGAGACTATAAGAGTTACAAAGTGGAAGATTTGATAGTACACCCTTTGTTGTCGTTGCTTAGTTGCTCATCCATGTCCAACTTACTTGTAACCCCATGGACTGCAGCCCTCCAGACTCCTCTGTCCATGGGATTTCCCAGGCAAGAAAACTGGAGTGGGTCACTATTTCCTTCCTCAAGGGATCTTCCCAACCCAGGGATCGAACCCAAGTCTCCTGCACTGGCAGGCAGATTCTTTACCACTGAACCACTTGGGAAGCCCAGTATATCCCTTACATCTTTATTTTTCAGCTGTAGTATGTTACAGCCTACCTGCAATAGGATGTTATCAGTGTGGTTTAGTTTATAAAAATGTCATTTTAGTAACTTAAAATTTTTTTAAAACAGCTAACACTTTCATATTGTACAAAATCCAAAACGCTTGAAAGTATGAAAAGTCATCCAACCACTCTTGTTTGTAATCATCATTATTCATTTTGAACAGGATCAGAGGTATGAAGATCTCATGAATCCTTTCAGAGACACATTGTGCATATACAGCAAGCTGGAATATTTCCATGTTCCCTTTCCCATCCCCTCTCTTTTACAACAGAAATAGTGGAATCCATATGCATTTTGCCTCTTAGCTTTTTCCACTTGTAATATCATGAAAATAATTTCACATCAGTCCATAGTTTCCACGCTCTTTTTCATGGCTGAGCAATATTCCTTTTCCTTTTTATAGCTATACTGTGGTTGATGCAACAGTCCCCAAGCAATTGACCTTTATATTACTTACAGTCCTTTGTTGTTGCAAACAACACTGCACTGAATAACCCTTCTCTGTGTCACTTTAGACACATGTTTGGATAGGTGTAAGATAAATTTTTAAGAGGTTGAATATCTGAATCAAAAAGTGTGTGCTTTGTAATTTGAAAGATGCTTCCAGTTTAACTTCATAAGTGTTGTACCAATTTATACTCCCACCAGCGATGTTTGAGAGTGTCTGTTTCCCCACAGCGCTGCCAACAATAAATACCTTTGCATAACTGGAGCTTGGGATTGAAAAATGAGTATCATGATTTAATGAGATGAGCCAAGAATGAACTTCTTCCATTTGGATCTATCTTTCTTTGTAAAATACCTCTTTCCAAGCAATGACATGACTTAAAATATTGTGCTAAAATTAAGACCTTAAAACCAGACCTTCAAATCACTAAATTATAAAGCATTAACTGAAAACTTTCAGAACTAATGAAGCATGTTCAACCAGATTTCACATTACATGATGCTTTTCATATCATAAATAATAAAGTTAAAATATTTTTGATATTTTTTATTTCATCCTTAACCCTTCTTAAAATCTAATTTTGTCAGTTATATATGCATGTACATGTGTATATGTGTCATTATGATAAACATACTACCAGTATATCACAGTATTACATAATTTTGAGTAAAAATTTTTACGTATGAGGGTACTCAATATTTCTTTGTTGATAGCGTCTGAGCCAAAAACATTTTAAGGATCACTGACTGGTCTATATCATCTAGCGTTCATTTAAAATTTGAAATGAACAAGCATTTAAAGTATGCAAAGTTGTCCTGTTTAACTCTTTCCCCTGGCAACACAATTCTGTTTGAGAATATGAGCACTGGTTTTACTTATGGTCGGTCAGGATCCACCCAGAGTGCATTTCAAGTATTACTAGATTTCCAGGAGAAAAATACTTTTTCTCTCCTCAGATAAGATTATAATGAAAAATCTTTGGTCTTCACTCTGCTCTAAGATGATGAGTAGATTCTCTTCATTGTAATGATTCCACTCATGAGGACAGCAGCGCTCAATGTCTTCCTGCATAAAAACTTCATGTATTGATCCCACAGCAGGCATTTTGCTGATAAGGAAGTGTTCCAAAAGCTACTCCTGGAGGCTGTGGCTCTGGCCAAGGCTTCTTCCTAGCAGCAAATGCTTCTCTTCCTGGTGTTACTGAGTCCAGACTTGTACTGCTCACTGCACCACAGGATAATAAATAGAAAGATGAGATGTTAGGACACGGAATAGCAGCTTTATTCAGAAAGCCAGCAGACCAAAGATGGTGGACTAGTGTCTCAAAGTTCAAATTCATCTTACCCAGTGTCCCAAAGTTCAAAGTTCATCTTACCAAAGTTCAAATTCAGGCTTCTATTATACTGAAAGGGAAGGCTGTGTAATTAGTTGTTGCAAACTTCTTGGTGTTGGAAACCTTTGTCATTGCAGCTGTCCAAATAGATTTGGTCCTGTGAAGCCCCATTAAGACAGGTTATTCTCTATTTGGCAACTTTTTCCTCTGTATATAAATGGGAAAGTGTTTGCTTTAAGAGGTCAGAGCCTTGAGAATGGACTCTCCTATATATCTCGGTCTAAAGGCAACATTCCTATCTTGTAACAGAAGCACTAGAAAACAAAGGATAAAGAAACAGATCTAATAAGGAGTCAAATTTGTTCTTCTCTACTACACTGGCATCTGTGATCAACTTGATCACAGCTCCTACCAGAAACAAGTGTCTCTTTGCCTTGAAGAGCTTATGGATTCCTCAGACTCTGGACAGCTAAGTACAATATCTCAGAGCACTATAGAGAAAACACCATGAAAAGCAGTCCTTTATGGTCTTAACTATTTAAAAATAGTGTTCCTGATTTTTAAAACACAGAAGATAGTAAAGACAAAAATTAAAAGTGACCACAACAGAAAAAAATTTTTATTTACCATACTATTGCAATATTGTTAGCCTTTCATCATGATTCCTTCCAGTCTTTTCTCAGTATAAAATGTAGAATTTGGTATAATGGGATTATATAACATGGCCAGTTTTACATTCTAATTTTTGTTCTTTATGTAATGACAAGACTATTCCCCATGCCATTAAAGGCATTTTCAAACTACTTTTTAAATGATGACTTAAAAGACCATTGTATAGATGAATCTTATTTACCATTCCACCTGTGTTGCAGTTCGGGGTCGCAAAGAGGCGGACACTACTGAGCAACTGAACAACAAGAACAACCTGTGTTGGATGTCTCAGTTGTTGTTCAGTTGCTCAGTCACGTCTGCCTCTTTCCAACCGAATGGACTGCAGTGCGCCAGGCTTCCCTGTCCTTCACCATCTCCTGAAGCTTGCTCAAAATCATATGCATTGAGTTGGTGATGCCATCCAACCATCTCATCCTCTGTCGTCCCCTTCTCCTCCTGCCTTCAATCTTTTCCTGCCTCAGGGTCTTTTCTAATGAGCTGGCTCTTCCCATCAGGTGGCCAAAGTCCTGGAGTTTCAGCTTCAGCATCAGTCCTTTCAATGAATGTTCAGGACTGATTTCCTTTAGGATTGACTGTTTGGATCCTCTTGCAGTCCAAGGGACTCTCAAGAGTCTTCTCCAACACCACAGTTCAAAAGCATCAATTCTTTGGTGCTCAGCCTTCATGGTCCAACTCTCCCATCCACATGACTACTGGAAAAACCATAGTTTTGACTAGATGGACCTTTGTTGGCAAAGTAATGTCTCTGCTTTTTAACATGCTGTCTAGGTTTGTCATAGCTTTTCTTACAAGGAGCAAGTGTCTTTTAATTTCATGGGTGTAGTTACCGTCCACAGTGATTTTGGAGCCAAGAAAATAAAGTCTGTCACTGTTTCCATTGTTCCCCCATGTATTTGTCATGAAGTGATGGGACCAGATGCCATGATCTTAGTTTTTTGAATGTTGAGTTTTAAGCCAGCTTTTTCACTCTCCTCTTTCACATTCATCAAGAAGCTCTTTAGTTCCTCTTCACTTTCTGCCATAAGAGTAGTGTCATCTGCATATCTGAAGTTATTGATATTTCTCCTGGCAATCTTGATTCCAGCTTGTGCTTCATACTGTAATTTAATCTAAGGAATGCCTTGGTATAATGAATTGTTGCTAACAATAATTTCAATTTCAGGTTGAGTCTTTAAGATGAATTCCTGAAAGTAGCCACGTTGTATTGCTATCTCTTAAGCCAAAGTCACTACATTTCTGTCAGAATTTCTCTCTCACTATGCCCACATTCATTAGCTGTATATTTATGGATTTTGAATAAATAATTCTGATTTGATAAGGAAAAAAATGGTAACAACATTGCTGCGATTTATATTTCTTTAATTGCCAATTAAATTGAAAAGTTTTTATATGCAATTCTTAAATAATTTTTGTATAACAAAAGTAGTACAAACTCAGTGTCAGAAATATTCAAACTAGAAGGTT
>SJYC01109682.1:0-27863 GCA_006408675.1 Madoqua kirkii
ACATATTTTATGAATATAACAAATGTTGACTAATAAAGTGAACTATTTATCCTGAGAGAATCTAGAAAAAATCCTATCCAAAATTCAAATACTAAAGAATTATAAGATTTTATGTTTTACATAATCAAACATTATGTAATTTTATGTATTATGAATATTAACTTACTTTGAAGATGTTCCATGTTGATATCTCATGTTGTACAGACACTAGATTGTGATAAACTTGAATCAGTCCTTTTGGATGGATCTGTTTAAGATCTGTCCTTGAAGCAACTTGAATCTTGAACTATCACAAAATATCATATTGCTCATGGGAGTTGGCAGACTTCAAAGTATATATGCATCAACATGCATTGGAATTATTTTCATTATAAGCAAGCAAGAATCTTCTCATCCTATAGATTTAAGCAGGGTGTTTTACATTTTGTCATGAATGAATGGAGACTGATCTTTCATTCTTATGTTCTCTTTTTGCCGACCAATTTCACTATTTCTTTTTTTTTTCTTTACTAATTCTTAATTTTGTATTTACATCTAACATTTTACTTCTGGTTGTGTAAAATAGTGATATTGTATTAAAACAGGAAGGATTATGTCATATAGTTACTTTGTTGTTCAGTCGCTCAGTTGTGTCTGACTCTGCAGTCCTGTGGAATGCAGCATGCCAGGCTTCCTTATGAGAAGCAAGAAGTCCTTCTCCCTGTGAGAAAGACAAGTGAGATAGTCCTTCACTGTCTCCCAGAGTATATCTCCCACATGTATTTATATGAAAAAGTTTACTTCTGAGATGGGGGATTGCTGACCAGAAAATAAAAGCTAAGGTGATTTCGTGCTCTTTGACAATATTTAAATGCATTTTCCATTGATCATTCATGCAATAATCTAATTTTATAAAACTCATCATTTTACATTTTTTTTTTGGTAGGGGAACTGCTTGAGTGAAAGTGATATGGTCATAAATTCCCTTGATCCAGCAAACAAATATTCACAATATTCATACTAAAATTTGATAATTATGCTCATAATATTATTTTTAGTTTTAGTATTTATATACCCCTTTTTTACTACTCCTTAGCATCCAAAAATCTCTTTTAAGTCATTCATCTATTTTTATAAACTACAGATAAAATATAGCACTATTATCATAATTATAATTATCATTAGCTAACACTTACTGAGAGAATGTATGTGCCGGGCACCATTCTTAGCTCCTTAGATGTTTGATTTCATTTATCCTTTTTAACAGCTGTGGGACTGGTACTATTATTCATTATTTTCAGTTGAGGAAACTGAGGCACAGAAAGATTAAGTAACTTGCCAGAATTATTTTCTAAATATTAGAAAGTATTCTAATTGGATTCCTGTCTGAGTTTTCTGAGTGTGTCAACAATAGTAACAATGAGAAATTTGGGGAGAAGTCAAGGCTTAGGCTCCTTGCTGTAACCACAGCCTCACCTCCTCTGCTGCCTTTTTGCCCCAGTGTGGGGTGGCCTGCTCTGCAGTCTCTTCTCCTGGCCCCAGCGAGCGGATTCCTAGGCTTGGTTCCCTCCCTTTCTGATGACTGTATCTTGGTGTTTGGCCGACCAGCCAGGGAAGGTTCCAGGTTCATCTGGGCACACTGTCTTAAACCTTGCCTCTCCATCACTAATTATCTAGTTGCATTCTGCAGATATTATATATTTGGATATCATATATATTCATTTATATATTTATAAATGAATTTGGATTTGAAACTATCCAAAGAATTGATATGCTTTCATTTCTTTCATACAAGAACACTGAAAGCAACCTTTGTTTACTGTTACTGAAAGAAGGCAGGAAAGAGTCAGGAGAATACTATAGTATCAAACTCAAAGGAGGGTGAGAAAGAAAGATACCTGAATTCCACAGAGTTACAGTCACAGCTCTTCACTGCAACACTCAGGATCCACTGAGCCCTGTTCCAAGGATGTGTACTCAACAGAGACCAGAAGAAACAAGGATATTTTGATAATCAAATATACTATAAGGACTGTAGGTTAGACAAAGGAAGCACAGTCTGACATGGAGAATATTTAACCATGACACAAAAATCCCTAATAAGTTTAGGTCAAATTTTAGCTGATTAGATTAAGAAGTAAAAGATCCAACCAGGACATATATATGGCAGTATGAGAGCTATAAAGTCTATTAGTGATGGACTGAATTCTTTATTGGCCTGATTAAATTTACCACATAATTTGCTATCAACACAGGTGTCATTAGGTACTAAAGTGAAAGTGAAGTCGCTCAGTCGTGTCCGACTCTTTGCGACCCCACGGACGGTAACCTACCAGGCTCTATGGTCCATGGGATTCTCCAGGCAAGAATACTGGAGTGGGCTGCCATTTCCTTCTCCAGGGGATCTTCCCAACCCAGGGATCGAACCCGTGTCTCCTGCATTGCAGACAGACGCTTTACCGTCTGAGCCACTAGGGAAGCCCTAAGTACTAAAGATAATCTATAATTTCATTTCATGGAGATGTTGAAAAATTAAACTGCTTTCTTGTGTCAAAGAGGCTAACTCTAAAGAGAAAAGAGTAAACAAAGTCATGCATTCAGAATTTTTCCTAGTGCTTCTGTTCAGTAACTGAGCACATACAGATGCAAAAATAATATAAATCATATAAATTTCAAGTTAAGAGAAGCAGATATGTTGAATTTTTGCTCCTCCAGGATAACAATCAAAAAATTTAGCACATATTTATTGCTATGGGTCTAGTGTTGTAAATAAGAACTTCAATGTCCTCTATCTTATTTAACATTGTTATTAAACAGGCATTTTAATTTTCCTTGTAAAAAAGAAATTTTAATCCTTCAGTAACCTGAGGCAAATCACTTAACCTTTATTCTTCAATTTTATTTAAAATTGAGATGATAATATTTACCTCTTTATGTGCTTTGAATAGAAATTAATTAGTTTTGGCAAAAGATCTTAAAGACCAAAAAATATAAAAATTCTAAACCTAATATTATTGTGTTTTTATTATTATGTTTTTATTCTTCATGGTGCCCTCAATGTTAGTTTCCTTTTTTACTCCTTTCCACATCAGTAAGTAATATTTAACTTGAAGTAATTTGACATGAGCTAGAAGCTACCTGGAGAAGGCAATGGCAACCCACTCCAGTATTCTTGCCTGGAACATCACATGGACGGAGGAGCCTGGTAGGCTGCAGTCCATGGGGTTGCTAAGAGTCAGACACGACTGAGCAACTTTACTTTCACTTTTCACTTTCATGCATTGGAGAAGGAAATGGCAACCCACTCCAGTGTTTTCACCTGGAGAATCCTAGGGACAGGGGAGCCTGGTGGGCTGCCATCCATGGGGTTGCACAGAGTCTGGCACGACTGAAGCGACTTAGCAGCAGCAGCAGCAGAAGCTACCAGCCGTTATCTAGCTCTCTTGGCAAAAGATAGCATTTAAACAAATCTTTGTAGTGTTAATGCATACCAAAATAAGGATAACAAGCAATCGTGCTTATTCACTATATATGGGAAAATTTGGGTGAAAATAATATGATGAAGTTCTTTTAACACTGGCTTCCATATGATTTCAAAGAGAAATGAATACACAGAATACAAAGATTTCTATATAAATGGCAGATATTATTATAATTCTATAAGTTAACATGAACAGGCAAGAATACTGGAGTGGGTTGCCATTTCCTTCTCCAGGGGATCTTCCCAGGGATTGAACCCAGGTCTCCTGCATTGCAGGCAGATGGTTTATCCTCTGAGCCACTAGGGAAGCCCCATAAATTAACATGAACATAGAGAAAAACACATGTGGAACTACTTTATGTTTTGAAAGGATGGGATATAAGGAAATGATACCATTCTATTTCAAGTGGAGAAGTTTTCATAAAGTGACCTTACAATGCTTTAGACCTAGTAAACTGCATGCTTAATGTCCATGCTTAATGCTCATGCTTAGGAATATCTCATGCTTTCAAGGCAAGGTCTCCAGGATGGGAATGGAGGGACCAAGCACAGAGGAAACTGGGATCTTAGAAATGAGGGAAGTCATGTTTAAGAATGAGATTTGGTAGTTTATTACCCAAGTTATTGCTGCCTTATTTCTCCAGTTTCTGGGTACCCCTTGACTATGACTTTAAAACAAACAAAAACTTGAACAATGATATTTAGTCAATGAAGATGTTGAATTAAATACACTTAAACTCTTAAGAGGGCTTCCCTGGTGGCTCAGAGGTTAAAGCGTCTGCCTGCAATATGGGAGACTGGGTTTGATCCCTGGGTTGGGAAGATCCCCTAGAGAAAGAAATGGCAAACCACTCCAGTATTCTTGCCTGGAGAATCCCATGGATGGAGGAGCCTGGTGGGCTACAGTCCATGGGGTCGCAAAGAGTCGGACATGACTGAGCGACTTCACTTTCACTTTCAAACTCTTAAGAGCAGAGAGTAAAATGACAGTTACTAGGGGATAAAGGGAGGGAGAAATAGGGAGGCAATGGTCAAAGGGTACAAAGCTTCAGTTACACAATGAATAAGTTTTGGAGATCTACTATACAGCGTGAAAGTGAAGTCGCTCAGTCATGTCCGACTCTTTGCGATCCCATGGACTGTAGCCCTCCCGGCTCCTCCATCCATGGGATTCTCCAGGCAAGAATACTTCTCCAGGGGATCTTCCCAACCCAGGGATTGAACTCGGGTCTCCCATATTGCAGGCAGACGCTTTAACCCCTGAGCTACCAGGGAAGCCATGTATACGTAGAGCCTATATATCTAACAATACTGCAATCTATGTTTACATTTTGCTAAGAGGATAAATCCTGGGTTATGGGTTCTTACCACACATGCACACATGCAAACACATACATCGCAAACTAATAATAAAGGACAGGAGGAAATTTTAGGAGATTATGAATGTCTGTGGCCTTGATGGTGATGAAGGATTCTTGGGTGTAGCCATTAAGTTTAGACATTAAATATGTATAGATTTTTATGTCAATCGTACCTCTATAAAAAGACTCTTTAAAAAAACAAATATATACTTGCATTGGGTTGTTTGGAATGATTATCATATAATATAACCTGATTATTAAATCTAAGTGCTAAGACATTTTTAGCAATAATTATTTTTATCCTTGTAACTAAATTTCCTATAATAGGCCTGTATAATTTTTTATGAAAAATCATTATTCTGCAAAACAATTTGGAAAGCAAAGTACATGGTAAAAGGAAGCTTCATTAGTAATGAAATGAATGAAAACTTGTAAAATGAGCTTTCATTCTTCACTTCTATAGTTGAAAATAGTAAAATCCAGTATTACTGAATGTATGGAAGATCCAGTGAGATAGGCATCTCCGTGCACTGACAGCAAGAGTGTGCTTTGATATATCTCATCTGAAAAGCAAATGGGCAATATGAATTTCAAAAAAGGGCACAGTTTTTGACCCAGCAATATAACTTCTGGTATCCTATACCACAGGGCAAAGAAAAGATATTTATAACAGCAAAATTTGGGATACAGCCAAAAATTCAACATAAGGAGATAAGTAATGAATAATGGTGGGGCTTCTTAGCTGGCTCAGTGATTAAAAAAAAAAAATATGCCTGCCAAGCAGGGAACATGGCTTCAATCCTTGGATTGGGAAGATTACATTCCAGTATTCTTGCCTGAAGAATTCCAAGGACAGAGGAGACTGGTATGTTATAGTCCATGGGGTTGCAAAGAGTAAGACACAACTTAGCACCTAAATAACAATGAATAGTGGTATATCCATTAAAATCATATTTAGGAAATTACTGACCTGAAAAAATGCTTATTACTCAAAATGTGAAACGAGGAAAAGTGGGATTTGAATCTTATACACAATAAGGTCTTAATTTCACAAATCAAGTATGGGAGGGAGGGGGCTCACATAGAAAAAAGACCATTGGAGTAAGGATACTATTGATGCAATGCTACTAGTGTTTATGCTTCTAGTTTGCAGAATCGTGCATAATTATTATTTTCATCTTCATGCGTTTCTGTATTTTCAAGTTTTTCTACAACTAGAATAAAGCAAACGTCTCTCTTAAAGATTAATATTTGTTTTATCTTTTAGGAAAGAAGCATCTTGTCTCAAAATTTATTTTAAGAAATAAGTCCAATATATAAATATTAAATACATAAATCCAAATATATGTGCACATAAGTTATCAATTTGGGGGAAATTTCATGCATGAAGAAATTTATCATAGTTATTCATAATCTTAAAAATTGAAAAAAAAAAAACACCTCTAATATCCATTAATAGAAACAGTAACTAACTTAAGCAGTACCTCTCCAAGAAAGAATATGAACATGAATTTAACTAGTGACTAGGATTATGTAAAAACAAGGAGAATTCTTAAATGAAAACACAAACTCATCAAATGGTATGTAAAATTTGGTTTAAATTGTTAAACAGTAATGAATCTCATTCACTTGTGCTCAGTTGTGTCCAACTCTTTGCTGCCCCATAAACTATAGTCCACTAAGCTCTTCTGTCCGTGGAGTTTCCCAGGCAAGAATACTCAAGTGGATTGCCATTTGCTACTCCAGGGGATCTTCCTGACCTGGATCAAATCCACATCTCTTCCATCTCCTGCACTGACAAGAAGATTCTGAACCACTGAACCACCTGGGAAGCTCAAAAAAAACAACATATGTGCACATAAGTTATCAGAAAAAAACTTGCAGACACTACTAGTTGTTATGTTATTTCTGGGTTCCCTGGTGAATGAACATTTTATTTATTTTTTAATAATGCAACTGCCTTTAATGATACCTGTGTATTGCCCCCTGTCTTTTTAAAAATTAATTAATTAATTTTAATTGGAAGTGAATTACTTTACAGTATTGTAGTGGTTTTGCCATACATTGACATGAATCAGCCAAATGGGGGACACATGTACACCCATGACTGAACATTTTATTTAATTACCTTTGTTTTCAAGCAGTTCTGTAATGTACCTATTTCCTCCTTCATGGTAAAACTTATTTAGAAGACAAACGATAATGTCCGAATCTGTGAGGAACTAGTACAGTCATTCATTTCAATTCTATCTATTCTGTCTTAATTTCTAACCATTCATATGAACTCCCATCTTTTAGCCACATTTTAAGCCTTAGTGTTTGTCAGTAAAGCTTTATGGCCTTTACACTGACTTCAAAAGGCATTGAGTTAATGTGACTCCTTTACTGCACATTTCAGGGTGTATGCACCAGGATCATCTTTCTAATGTTTCCTTGTCCTTTTGGGTCAAGGATGCAGGTACTTCAATTGTCCGTGATGCTTTGTAGGCATCCTCAGAATCAGAGACCGGCATAGACAGAAAAGCCCAGTGGGTTACAGTCCATGCGGTCACTAAGAGCTGAACACAACTAACACTTAAGTAGGCTAAAAATAAGAGGTGGGGAGGGAAGAAAAAATAGAAGTTGAGGACATAAGTGTCGAGGATGACTCTCAGTTTCCTTTTTGACAGTTTTTCTTAAAAAATGTAATTTTTTCTCTATTTTGTGTTGCCTGAGAATCACTATGATTTTGTAAAGCCTGTAACAATAATGACATTTAATCATCCATGGATACTTTTGTTTTAAGCCCAAAGTATTATATTAGTAATACTAAACTATCTCCATTTGTTTATTTGTAAAAAGAAAAAACATATTTTTATAAACTTAACACCAAGGGCAGAGGAAAGGGATAAGAAGCAATGTTTAATCACAATTTCTCTGGACACAAAAACCCGACCGGGGGCTTACTCAGGCCACCTGGGAAAGCAGTGTCTGAGGAAGAGTCATAGGAAGCGGAGATGATGAAACTGTCTCTTTTAAGGATGGCACATATTTGGTTATATGGGATCAGACAGATTTGCTTTAGAATGTGTATACCTAATTCACTTTGCTGTACGCCTGAAACTAACACAACATTGTAAATTAACCATACTCCAAAAAAAAAAAACCTCAATTTTTTGTAACAATACTTCATATATGTTAACATGATTAGCTGCAGATTTAATATTTTAAGAGACAGTTTTCTACTTGGATAGGTTCTCATTTAAGTTATTCAACCATCAACCTTCATGATAATGATAAATATATGTAGTAACAATTTTTCTCTGATGTAAAATTCAGGTTGTATAGAATAAGTAAAGTGATTTCCTTTAGGAAAGATTTTTTCTGACAGTTTTATTTCTTCACTTAAGATAATAAAGTTGTTTTGAAATTGTTTGTTCCCTTGGTAGGGGATAAGTGGGTAAGTCTAGACTGAAATTAAAGAGCGAACACATATTCCAGCAATTTTCCCCAGTGAAGTGAACAACGGGTTCATAGGGTTGGGGAGCTCTCTAGCCTGGTCTTTGGACTATGCCCTTTCTTTGCCAATATGAATGTGCCTTCTCCATTTCACTTCACCCAGTGTCAAAAAATGGGGGAAGGAGATAAGAGAACCCAAAGAATGACAAATTGAAAATGAAATATACATATATAGGCAATCTCATTGGATGAAATATATAAATAGTTGAAACGTCATTTTAATTACTACCTTGTGAATATAAGAATATTTGAATCCACACTAATGATCTTGATACTGGCACTGAACCATATCTAATGTCAAAAATTTGCAGAATTTCAAAGAAGAATATCACCTATAATATCAATGTGTCCTAACATCAAGGTCATTCTCTAATGATGAAGATTTTACCCACACACATAATTTATGAGTGAATGAAGATTATGGATACTTTATGTTTCTGAAGGGGAAAAAAAAAAAAAACCCCCCACTAATCCCAAGTTTCTGATCCCAGGCAGTGCTCTTATTAACATAATTCCAAATGATATCACATTTCCCCAAAAATCTCTTGAGAGGGACTTGAGAGCTGCACCATTCTGTCTAAGAATTACCAATTACTGTCTTTCACAATTCCTCCTGAGCAGGATAAGAATTATCCATCTCCAGTTTATCAGCAAATACATGATAGGTCTGGGGCCAAGAAAGAAGAAGCTTTTCCTTAAACTGGCAGCTCTCAGAAGACTGATCTTTCCTAAGGTTGTAAAATTGAGCCCCCATTATCATGGCCTTCATCAGTTTGAAGACTTTATCTGAAGAAGCAGTCCATTTGCTATCATCTTTACCTTGGACTCCAGGGTCAGTTAACAGTTTTCAATCCAGGGGAAATGTGTCTTTCAAACTGGCATCAAGATACCCAGATGGGATAATGGGAGAGCATTCAGTGGACTCTCCTAGACTCTACACACCACAAACATCTTCTCATTGAAGATGGGCCTGAATGTGAGTGAGATGAGGCCTGTGAATTTCACCAGCATGCCTTCTTGGCTGCTGTCTTCATTCCATCTGAATTTTTAGGAGCCACCGCAAACCTGTCACATCCCTAACTGACAATAACTCCAAGCACAAGGGGAAAATGCCCACCTGTTAAATTACCAAGGTAAAGGAAGTATAGTAATTTCCATACACTGTTGTCATTTAGCTGCTCAGCCATGTCTGACACTTTACTGGCCCCATGGATTGTAGCCCACCAGGCTCCTCTGGCCATGAGATTTCCCAAGCAAGAACACTGGAGTTGGTTGCCATTTTCTCCTCCAGGGAATCTTCCTGACCCAGGGACCGAACCCGAGTCTCCTACTTGACAGGCAGATTCTTTACCACTGAGATGCCTCCTGGTAGGCTGCAGTCCATGGGGTCGCTAGGAGTCAGACATGACTGAGCAACTTCACTTTCACTTTTCACTTTTATGTACTGGAGGAGGAAATGGCAACCCACTCCAGTGTTCTTGCCTGGAGAATCCCAGGGTCGGGGGAGCCTGGTGGGCTGCCGGCCTATGAGGTCGTACAGAGGCGGACACGACTGAAGCGACTTAGCAGCAGCAGCAGCAGCAGCCTCCTATAGGGAAGGTACACACGGTCTCACTTGTTAATTTCTACCATGATCCTAGACTCAAAAATGTATTTATCCCTATTATGAAGATGAGAAAGCTGAAACTCAGAAAGGTTGAATAACTTACTCCAGGTCATAAAGCTTCTGAGTGGCAGAGACAGGATTAAAACCTTGGTTGATTTGTGGCCAAGACCTTTGCTTTTTTTTTTTTTTTTTATCACCTCCCTGAGAAGGAGTGATGTCCCAGCATGTGAAATTGTGTGTTCTCCCTGGGAGGTCAGAGAATAAAGAAATCGCTGAACCCCTGAATTCAAAGGCTCCAGCAGGGTCATTATTGTGAAGCACGGAGGAAGTTATACCGTGCAATGAATAGTTCTGTGCATTGTGGTTTTTCTAATGGAAGGCACACAGGCAGAGCAGAGATGAAATACAGGGGCTTGGGATGGGAATAAAGATCAGAGCCCCAAAGAAGCAGCAGATAAGTAATACAGTCACACAGTGGCGAGAGAGCAGCCTTGAATGTACTCTACTCAGATCAACGCAGCTCAGCTCCGAACGGTGTTTTCAGCCCTTTTTTAAAGCAGCTGGTTTCAGGCTGCAGGTAGTAATGGCCAAGTTTTCACCTTCACATTTACACCCAGCTCTTCCCCCAGAAGATCATTCTTTGAACTGAAAGAAATAGGAGTCAGGCGCTGTGCAGCGGTGCATGCCTGCTCAGCTTATTAAAACATGGGAAGAAGGCAGTATTTCACCCCCCAGAAATAAAAAAGAAAAGATAGACAAGCGAGAATAGCTAATCCATCGGAAGAAATTAGCAGGCAGAGTATGTAGCTGTTTGAAATGATGAACGAGGCTGAAATAGCTACACAGGCTAACATCCAGTGGGATAATTACTCCAAGCTCTCAGGCTAAAATCTGTCTTGGAGGAACTGGGAGGCTTGATGACTCAATTTCAATGGGCATGCTTATGAAATACATAGTAAAAGCTATTAAAATCAAAATTGTTCTTGGTAGGTATTCTGTGACTAGGCTGCTGACCCTGTCAAGGCGGCTTTTAATAAGGGACACACTATTTTTATTCTCAAAAGTGGCATGTACTTTTGCTGCCCACATACTCAGTGTTAACCCTATAGTCACTTGCCCCATGATTTTTCCATAGATGTATGTTGTGTGTATATGGATTCTTCTTATATAAAATAGTAATTTTCCAAATCAAAGTAGACATTGTTGATTTTTACTAAAACAGAAGCTGCTTCCTTTTATTCCGTTAACCAGCTTTCCAGCTTCAGATACAAAGGTTTGTTGACAAGACTGATCATACTGGAAATGTTTTCATGATACATATTAATACTTGCTGATCTAAAGCAACTTTGTTTTCTCGTCTGTGTTGACTGTGTTAGGCCATGACCTTTATTAGGTTATTCCTGTGAAATATATCCAAGTATAATCTAAAATAATCCCCACATTTTAAAATGAATTAAAACTGAGTAAATAAAAGCAATAACAACAAAGACTAAGTAGATCCAACAGTCTACAATACCTGAGCATAACCATTTTAGAAAATCCTCAAAGGTAGGAAAGAAGCTAGACGATGACTAGGGTCATACTATGCCCACTGTGCTTTTCAGGATAACAAGAGAAGCATTGGGGAGCTTTATAGAGCTGCAGAATCTCAGGTCTCCCCTCAGACCTACAGAATTCGAATCTGTACTTTAACCGGATTCCCCACTCCAGTACTCTTGCCTGGAAAATCCCATGGACAGAAGAGCCTGGTTGGCTGCAGTCCAAGGGATCGAAAAGAGTCGGACACAACTGAGCGACTTCACTTTGACTTTTCATTTTCATGCATTGGAGAAGGAAATGGCAACCCACTCCAGTGTTCTTGCCTGGAGAATCCCAGGGACGAGGGAGCCTGGTGGGCCACCGTCTGTGAGGTCGCACAGAGTTGGACACGACTGAAGCGACTTAGCAGCAGCAGCAGTAGCAGCAGCAGCCCCAGTAATATGTGTGTACAGTAAAGTTTGAGAAGTTCTGTTCTCTTATACAACTGGTTTTCAATTTCTATCATCATTTGCCATCTAAGCAACTTTGCACTCAGCCAAATCTTTCTCGAAATATATTTGGAGGGAAAACAACTCCGAAGAATCAGAGGAAATCCACTCACACTCCCTTTATTTATAGAGCCACTGCTTCAAAAGTACTAAGAGTCAAAACAACTTGAGGCAGGCCGAATGGGAGAGGAGTCTGCGGAAGAATGGATACATGTATATGAAGGACTGAGTCGCTTTGCTGTTCACCTGAAAGTATCTCAACATTGTTAATCAGCTATACTCCAAAACAAAATAAAGAGTTTTTTAAAAGCCTCAGTGATTTGAGGAAATCTAACAGCATAAATAGATGCTAAAGGAAACATGGAATTCCGGGAATAGAAGAGAGTGTTTACAAATTTCCAATCAGCATTTTCAAAGGGAACTGAGGTAATAGCAAAATTTATAGAACAGCAAGCCTCTTTGAGAAAGGACCATTGAAAGAAAGTGAATGAGCTCTTGTGAATTAAAAATATGATGACTGACATCACAACACAATTAAAAAACCAGAGGTTGAAGCTAAAAAAAGAATTCCATAATATAAAGCAGAAAGATAAGGGAGGAAAAAATTCTTTCATTTACTCATGCGCAGGACAAGTATTTACCCAACAACTGCTCTGAATCAAGCACAGGCTGTGGATGCTGCTGTGAACACAACAAAATATCTGTGCTCTGGGAGCTGATGAGGTGAAAATGATGTAAATAAAAACAAAAAGCAGGGTCTTTCTTGGAGGTTCAGTGGTTAAGACTCTGAGCTTCCACCACAGGGGACCTGGGTTCCACCCGGTCTGGGAATTAAGATCCCTCCTGCCCTGTGTATGAGAGGGGAGGGAGCAGGGGGGGCGGTGGAGAGGGGAGGGGAGAGAAGAAGGGAGAGGGGAGGAGAGAGGTGCAGTCGGGCCAGAAAAAAAGGTTAAGAGCTATGGAGAAGTGGGGAAGCAACCAAGGAAGTCTGTGACTCATTCAAAAAGAAGTTAAAAAAAAAAAAAAGCCAAAAAACTGGACAGATAGAAAAAACTAAACAACAACAAGTGAATAAATAAATAAATATTTCCAGGAGTTGAAGAAAAGCAGGCTTTTCACACTGAAAAAGTTCAATGTGAAATACCTAACAGGAGATAACTACATATATATATATGTGTATGCACATATCACATATATAAATAGTTTTATATATATATATGTTCATACACATGTATGAAATTTCAAAATACCCACCCAAAAGTGGACTACATACCAAAAGCAAGAATTAATTAGCACCAAAGGTTTTTATTAGCAATATTGTATTTAGAAAGCACAGGAGAAAAATTTCAAATTCTAAGAGAAAAGGTTTTTTCAGTCCAGAATTCTGTTCTCAACCGAAGTTAACTGAAAGTAAGAATCACCTGAGAGAGCTGAAATAGATTTCTCAGGCAAACTTCTGTAAAATAAACTTGGACAACACAAAAGTCAGGGTCAGCTGGGAGAGGCTGAGATGTGGGAATGGGACAGTGACATGAAGGATCGTGCAGGAGTAGGATTTATTTCACCTTTATTCATAAAAAGTAAAAAGGCATTATTTAAGGCTGACACAATATTTTAAAAAGGAACTTAAGTGTATTATTTAAAGTAGAAAGAGTAACACATAGAAGTACCAAAAAGTACTAGCTAAAATCAGAAGAGAGGAAAAATGAAAGTTATAAGGAATTAAAATTTTTATCTGACAGGATGAAGTGTTAGAAGATGCTACTGCTAGTTGTTCAATCAAGACCACATACTATAAAACTCTTAGAGGAAAACATAGGCAGAACACAGAACACTCTTTGACATAAATCGCTGCAAGATCTTTTCAATCCATCTCCCAAGGTAATAGAAATAAAAACAAAAATAAATAAATGGGACCAAATTAAACCCAAAAGCTTTTGCAAAGCAGAGGAAACCACAAACCAAAGGAAAATACAACCCACAGGATGGAAGAAAATATTACAGACGGCGCAACAAACAAGGGATTCGTTTCCAAAATTTACAAACAGCTCATGTAACTCTATCCAAAATACAAACAACCCAACAGAAAATGGGCAGAAGACCAAATAGACATTTCTCCAAAGACGACATACAAGTAGCCAAGAAGCCCACAAAAAGGAGCTCAACACTGCTAATTATCAGAGAAATGCTCATCAAAAGTATCCATACAATAAGATAGCACCTCACAGCAATCAGAATGTCCATCGTCAAAATGTCTGCAAACAATAATGCTGGAGAAGGTGTGGAGAAAAGAGAACGCTCCCACACTGTTGGTGGAAATGTAAATTGGTACAACCACTATTTACAGCAGTATGGAGTTATAGCTACTATATGACCCAGAAATCCCACTCCTGGGCATGTATCCAGAGAAAAACATGATTTGAAAGGACACATGCATGCTAGGGTTCACTGCAGCACTGTTTACCATAACCAGGATATGGAAGCAGTCTAAATGTACATCCACATGAATTAATTAAGAAGATCTGGTACATATATACAATGGACTATTAGCCATAAAAAGAATGAACTAAAATGGACCTGGAGATTATCATACTAAGTGGAGTAAGTTAGACAGATATCAATTATCATATGATATTGCTTATATGTTAAATCTAAGGAAAAAATGATACAAATGAATTTATTTATGAAACAGAAACAGACTTACAGGGTGAACTTATGGGGACCCGTTGTGGGGGTTAGGGGGTTGGGGAAGAGTGGTGAGGGAGAGGGATTTATTGAGAGTTTTGGATTGATAAGTACCCACTGCTATTTTTAAAGTCCATAACCAGCAAGGACCAATGGGGGAGAAAAAGGGAATCAAAGCTCATGCAGTTAAAGGTGGCTGCCTTTGAAGAATCAGGGTGAGGTGAAGCAAGGCAGATAATTTCTGCTCCAACGATGCCTATGGTTACATCTGAAGATGGTGGGGAGTCCTATCAAAGACCAGCTCCCAAGCCTCCCTTTCCCCCTCTCACCCCATTCACCAGCCCCAGCCTCTTTTCAGAGTCTCTGTTTGTCCTGTTTGTTCTCCCACAGTGACATTTCAGCGCACATCCCCCCCCCACATACACCATTTCACTGATTTATTTATTTGTTCTTTCTCCTATGAGCTAGCCTGCCGTTTATATTCTGAACAATAAACTCACTGAGCATGCAAGCTTCTTATTCATTGTCATACCCAGAAGACAGTGTTTTTACTATGTTATTGCTGTTCAGTCGCTAAATTGTGTTCAACTCTCTGCAACCCCATGGACTACAGCATACCAGACTTCCCTGTCCTTCACCATCTCCCGGAGCTTGTTCAAACTCATCTCCATTGAGTCCATGATGCCATCCAACCATCTCATCCTCTGTCATCCCCTTCTCTTCCTTCCTTCAATCTGTCCCACAACATGGTCTTTTCCAATCAGTTGGCTCTTTGCATCAGGTGGCCAAAATATTGGAGCTTCAGCATCAGTCCTTCCAATGAATATTCAGGACTGATTTCCTTTAGCATGGACTGGTTTGATCTCCTTGCAGTCCAAGGGACTCTCAAGAGTCTTCTTCAGCACCACAGTTCGAAAGCATCAATTCTGCAGCCCTCGGCCTTCATTATGGTCTATTTAAAGGTAAAAACAAAAGTATTAGGTGTAGAACACTGGGTTGTTGCGTATAAAGGAAGCCTGCTGGTGCTGCCCAAGAAATGTCCATATTTCTAAGTAGTGAGAGACGGACTTGAGTCAGGTCACATACAATAAGAAGCTGCTCTCTTCCAATTAAAAGAGAGTGATATACAAAACAGAAGTAGAGATTCAGATAGTCCTAGATACAGAGAACAGACTAGCAGTTACCAGTGGGGTGGGGCTGGGGGTTGGGAACAAGCGGGTGATGGGAGGTAAAAACTATTGGGTGTAAGATAGGCTCAAGGATGTACTATACAAGAGAATGTAATAACTGTAAATAGAAGGTAACATGTAAAATTGTATAAAAAATTTTAACTTTTATAAATAATAAAAATAACAATTTTAAAAAAGAATTATATAGAAGCCTTCCCCTGAAGAGTTTCTCAGATCAGTATGTGATGGTTCTAGTTCATTTTGGTTTGCACTGAATTTTACGAGGGCTGGAGAAAGTCAGGGGGTCTCCAGTTGGTAAAGTGCCCAGATACAACTTTGCATGTAACTTCATGGATTCCCAGAGTTCTGAATTCCCTGGGGTTCTGTGAACCTCGGGTTAAGAAGCCTGATTAGAGAATCAGAAAGACAACTATTCTACTGATAGTAGAATAGGGATGCCAGTCTTGACCTAATAAAAACTGCACTCAACCTTTCAGAAGTCTCCCCGCTCAGGTCTGTGCCATTAAAGACCCAAGAGATAAATTATTGAAAAAGACTCTTCACAGTCTCCGTTTAAACAATGTTATACAAACAGCGAGAATTCCCTAAACCATTAGTAAAATTCCTGATGCAAGAAAATGCATGTCCCACTACAGGTTACAGAGGAGAACAATCAATAGAAATACAGAATCAAGAAGGTGAGAGAGAGAGAAAAAGAAGAAAATTCATGTAACATCAGACCAGACATGTTTTCCTTCATCCACTAAGTTAGGGTCACACCCGTTTGGTGATGCAAAGACTAGAGTTATGACTGGGTCTGTCATTCAGAGTGTCTGTAGTTTTGAGGAGAGGGTGGAGGAGAAGGAGATTCCCTCTCTGGAACACATATCAATGTGAATAGTTGCTATTGTATTTCTCTGAACCCACAGTAAGGGTCCCTTCAGGCATCCATCCTTAAGGATGTACATCTGATACCATCCTTCTCTAAACTGCTGTCATCCTGTGAACTCCACATCAACCCTGATTATCCTTGTCTCAACCTACCTCCAAGTCACTGCCCCTCATTCTGCAACCTGATTCATCCACTGTTGCTTCTAAACACCAACGACTTTCACTTCACCTCTTCTTTAACTACATGTGCTTTTGGCCATGCCATGGAGTTGTTTTGTCTTTTTCCACCAGATCCACAATCCTGGAAATCTTAAATTCCTTGACCAAACCACTCCAGCTCTGTCTGCAGTCAGCTTTACCCCATAGAGACCTCCAATGCCATGAATTCTTCTGGGCTTTTTTTCCTTTTGAAGCCAACTCCCTGTGGTTGATGACAGAAACTTTTATGTACCTTTTCTCTCCCTCATTTCTCAATGTCTTTTGACACATGTATCTCTTACACCCATTCACCCAAACCCCAACTCTGGATCCAGGTAACTGCACAATTTTGGAGAAAAGTCAAGCAGTCATGAAACTCTTGCAAACTTGTAATTTCACATGTCTTCTGATTTACAATGTTGCATTAGTTTCAGGTACGCAGCAAAGTGATTCAGTCGCATATATATACATGTATATATATTCATTTTCCATTGTAGGTTATTATAAGATATTGAGTATAGTTCCCTGTGCTATTCTCTCAACTCAATATCTTGCAATAACCTAGTTATCCTTGTTGGTTATCTGTTTTATATGTAATAGTATGTATGTTGGGCTTCCTTGGTGGCTCAGTTGGTAAAGAATCCACCTGCGCTACAGAAGACTGCCTGCCTTGCAGGAGAGCAGGGGACACAAGTTCAATCCTTGAGTCGGGAAGATCCCCTGGAGAAGAAAATGGCAACCCACTACAGTATTCTTCCTGGGAAATCCCATGGCCAGAGGAGCCTGGCACGTTATAGTCCATAGCATTTCAAGAGTTGGGCACAAACCACAAAAACCACCAGCATCTATGTTTTAATCCCAAACTCCTAATTTATCCATCCCTCACCCTTTCCCTTTGGTAACCATAGCTTGTTTTCTGTGTCTGTGAGTCTCTTTTTGTTTGCATAATTTTTTTAGATTCCACATATAAGCGATAGCATAGGATAATTGCCTTTCCCTGTCTGACTCCACTTAGTATGATCATCTCAAGATCCACCCATGTTGCTGGCAAATGACATATTTCATTCTTTATAATAGCTGAGTAATATTCCATAATATTCCATCAAATCCACATTATTATCCATAACTGTCAATGAACAGGTTGCTTCCGTGTCTTGGCTATTGTAAACAGTGCTGCTGTGAACATTGGGGTCTAATCTGCTTCTTGTCCAGTCTACTCCCATTTCCCTCAACATATTTTCAAGCCTTCAACACCATCCTCTTTCTTTCCAGCTCCTGCCTCCTTCCAGTCTTCAAAAGATAATTACCTTTTATGAATAAAGTTAAGGCCTTCTCTCTCAACTGCCATTCTCCGTTTACTAGTTTCTTCCTATTCATGCTCATTCCTAACTTCCTTTCCTTCAGTGTTAGAGAAAAGTTGACCTCCCCCTATTTAAACTCCACGTGTCCTTAATTCCTCCTACCAACACGGTGACTTTACTCCCTCACCTCTTTTCTTGCATCTTTCTTTCCTCTTCCCTCTCTCTTCTAGCTCATTGACCTCAACATCTAAGTGTAGAAAAGCCTCTCCCAGATAAGAAAAAACTGACCTTCACCTCATAGTTCTCTATCTTCAGTCCAACCCTCCTTTCACATCAAAATTTCTCTAAAGTGTAGCTTTAATTTCATATTTTCAGTACCTATCAACGCACTGCGTACATGACTTCTATCCCTAGATCATTAAAAAGTCAATCATCTTATTCCAAAGCCAAGTAAGCATCTTACTGTATTTCTCTCTGGCACTGGATACCCACTTCCATCTTCTCAGCATCCAAACTCTCCCTTCTCCTGACTGCCCTCCAGTCTCTGGCCATTTCGTCTCTCTTACTCACAATCGCCTAGTCTTTCTCCTACACTTTAATGTTTGTGTTTCTACATCTATACCAAGGCTTAACTGACTTGTTATATTTTATCCTGAGCAGTCAGATTTTAGCAGTCACTTCTAATGGTTTCAGCAATATTGTATGTAAATGACTCACAAATTCATGCTTTTAGAGGCAGCTCTCTTCAGGGTCTGGATCATTTATTCAAATCCCCTTCTAAGATATTTCATCTAGATATCACTGGAGCACCTAAAATTCTATGTGTCCAGTTTGGTTCCATTTCTTCCCCAGAGCTCCTCCTTTCCCTGAGTTCCTAATCTTCACGTGTGTGAATGCTCACTTAGTCGTGTCCGACTCTTTGTGACCCCATGGACTGCAGCCCACCAGGCTCCTCTGCCCTTGGGATTCTCCAGGCAAGAATACTGGAGTGGGTTGCCATTTCCTTCTCCAGCAGATCTTCCTGACCCAGGGATCGAACTCACATCTCCTCAGTTTCCTGCATTGTAGCTGGACTCTTTACCACTGAGCCACCGGTGAAACGCCTATAAGACCCCAAAGTTAGAACTTATCTTTGATTTCTTTTCAAACAACTGATTATAAAGGACCAGTGATATAAACTTCCTAAATATTTCTGTGCTTTAGTCCTTATTTGTTCTTCCTACTAATTCAGGCCATTTTGTCTTTGATGAGGATTACTACAAAAACCTCATTTTTAGTATTAACCTCTCAAATTCAATTTCCAGACAGATGGCAGAGTCCAATATTCATTAATTAATTTCACAATTTTTTTACAATTAAGAGGGAAAGGCTATTATCTGAGTGACTAAGTGAAGATGACAGCAATGTAGAATTCCACACAACATGGCAGGGATTAACCACTTGTTTTTATACAGTCCATGACCTACGACTGAATTTTATGCTTTTACATGGTTAAAAAAAGAAGAAAAGTTATTTCATGATGCATAAATACTACCTGAAACTCAAATTCAGTATGCCAAAATGAAGATTTATGAGACACAGATATGCTCATTCATGTATGTGTTTTCTGTGACTGCTTTCAAACTGCAAAGAAGAGTTGATTAGTTGTGATAAGGACTATCTGGCCACATCATCTGAAAATTCAGACATCTGAAAATATTTACTATCTGGCTCTTCACAGAAAATGTTTACTGACATCTGCAATATAGGGTATATAGTGGTAGTTGCTCAGTCATGTCTGGCTCTTTGTGACCCCATGGATTGTAGCCCACCAGGCTCCTCTGTCCATGTAATCTCCAGACAAGAATACTGGAGTGGGAAGTCATTCCTTTCTCCAGGGGATTGTCTCAACCCAGAGATCGAACCAGTGTCTCCTTCACTGCAGGCAAATTCTTATATCATCTGAGCCACCAGGGAAGCCATATTTTATATGAATTCATATATAACAAAGTCATATTTTGTAGACTCCAGAAAGTTATTTGTATTCATATATCTTCAAGTAATACTTAATCGACATTATATATAAAAATTATCCCTCTGGGTAACTTGTTTAGTTTAATAAATATTTGTTGAGTACCTATGCATCAAGTATTTTTTCAGGCACTGGACAAAGACAATAAATGTAGGCCAGTGGGTTAGAAAAATAGATAATTTTCATGAAATTAATCAGAACGATAAAAATGTTAACAAAGGGTAATAGGTTATGAAAGATATGAGAGGGACCATCAGCCAAGCAAGGATATTCAGAAAGGTCTTCCTTCCTAGTAGAAAGGGCCTCTCAGCTAGAACTGAAAGCAGCCAAGTTTTACTCAGCCCTCTTCCACTGATAAAAGTAGTTATCTGTTACATTAATTTGTCCTTATATTCGAAATAATGAGTTGTTCACATGTTTTTCCAAGTGACAAATAATATTTTTTAATTCTTTGTTAATACTATATTGCAACCAGATGTTTGTAAAAGCATTCATTCCCACACAACTGCTTACATGCTAGTATCTTCACCAGTTTAATGCCCATTGCAATTTGAGCCTACAGTCATAATGAACATGGAAAATACATAAAGCTGATGGATGGTGCTTAATGCAAATATTTTATACTTGTTAGCTAGGTATGTATGTCAGATAATTGTACATTTACTACTCTAGGATCTCAATTAATTCATTCAAGATGATTGGATATTTGTGAAAATAAAAAAATGCAAACATCATAACATTACCTGATAGGATATTTCATTACCTGTAGAATGTAGAAGACATTTCTCTCATTAGCATGGTCTACTAAATTAGGCTTTTATGTTGTTAGAGTATTTGTGGCTTAGTCAAAGCTCATAAAATAGATAGTAGCCAATAATGGAGAGGAATGATTTATTGGTAAAGAGCCAAGTCTCTAAGTCCTTTTGTTTTTCTTACAGTCATGCAAACTGAAATTACTTAGACACATCTTTCCAAATTTCTTTCAGGAAAAAAAAAGAGAATAGATTTTTTAAAGTCAGAGACTGTTATTAAAAGAATAGATGAAAATTTAAAGACCTTCAACCTTTTATACTGGCCACTAAAGCTTCATTTATATTGATCCAAGTATCAGCTGGAAACACAGATGTAACATGATTTTTTAGAGTCATTTTCCATGTGTTCCTTCTGTTATATTTGCCAGCTCTACCATCTAGATAAGGACAAAATTTAAGATGGGATGAGTTATTGACTTGAGTGCATAATAGCAAACAAGATCCGAACAGGGAGTTAGTGGTCACAGCGCAACCAAGATCCTGTGCTGGTATCTCCCTGTATCCCTAGTGGACAATAGCTGCATGTGAATCTGAGCACATGAGTATTTCTGGGAGTTTCATTGACTTCCTCCAGTCTCACCAGCCTCAAACACTGGACCACAGCCTTTGTTACATAGACGAGCAGTACAAATGGGCAGATGTGCAGTACAAATGAAATGATATAGTTTCGGTTTGTGATAGATAAAAAGGTTGATGAGGAGTGAGTGACCAAGAATGGGTGTGAAAGATGTAGAGAACAAACTAGCAGTTATCAGAGGGGGAAAGATAGGGGAGGGACGTACGGGGGTAGGGGGGGAAGAGTGGGATACTATGGGATTACATGAAATCATACGTGTGGAACTTTTGGAAATTGTGAAGCACTATAGAATTCAAGGAACCTTTAATTTTGTATGAAAAAGAATGACTGTGAAAGTCTGAGATCATTTAAACTCAGTAAACATACGCTTTATGACATCTATAGTTCGGGAGGATTTGTCTAAAGCCAGAATATGTAATGGCTTTTAGGGCTGAAAAATCCTTTTCTTAGGGCTTTCTTTATTTTTGCAGACTGGTTCATTTAAATTTTATTATAAAAAGATGTTTTTATTTTAAATATAATGTAGAATATAACGAGGTACAAAAGTATTATATTCTTATTCAAAAACACATTTTTAAAACACCTCATGTCTTAGAAATAATATGAAGTACCGTATGCTTTTGAAATAATAGTAGCCAGCATATGTATCATTTAGTAAAGAATTTTATAGAATGAGATAACATCTATAACAATGTGTTTTTGGCGAAAGTACATGGACAACATTAGCCTCAATTCTTGTGACTTAAGCTGCGTACTAGATTTTTAGTTTAATTTTACTTTTTTCTCCCTGAGCAGGGATCAAACCCACACCCCATGCATTGACAGCACAGAATCTTAACCACTGGACCACCAGAGAAGTCCCTTAGATTTTTAATTTTGAAGTGTCTAAGATCTTGGAAGTATCCAGTGGAAGTTTCATACTTTGAATCAAAAAATATTTATTCAATGCTTATTATACATAAAATGTTAGGAGTCAGTTTTTCACACCCAGTGACCAAAGTATTGTATTAGAGTTTCAGCTTTAGCTTCAGTCCCTCCAATGAATATTCAGGGTTTATTTCTTTTAGGATGGACTGATTTGATCTCCTTACAGTCCAAGGGACTCTGAAGAGTCTTCTTTAGCATCACAATTCAAATGCATCAGTTCTTCGGCTCTCAGCCTTCTTTACAGTCCGACTTTCACATCCATACATGACTACTGGAAAAACCACAGCTTTGACTAGACGGACCTTTGTTGGCAAAGTAAAGTCTTTGCTTTTTAATATGTGGTCTAGGTTTGTCATAGCTTTTCTTCCAAGGAGCAAGTGTCTTTTAATTTCATGGCTGCAGTCACTGTACACAATGTTTTTGGAGTCCAAGAAAATAAAATCTCACTGCTTCTACTTTTTCCTCTTCTATTTGCCATAAAGTGATGGGACTGGATGCCATGATCTTAGTTTTTTGAATGCTGAGTTTCAAGCCAACATAAACTTTTTCAAGCTCCTCTTTCACCCTCACCAGATATCCTTTCTAGTAACTCTTATGGCTTTTTATATCTATTCTTTTAGTAAGATTTTCTTTGCTTCATAAAAGGTTTGGCATTCAAATTCTTTCCTGCTTTCTTCTTTTTTCACTCAATGAAAGTTTACTCAGTTCTTTGGAAATTGCTAGCAGAAATAACCCTTCTCTTTCTATGTGTAAATAAAAGATTGCCTGACTCGACCACCCGTGTACACAATCCCAAATCTTAAAATTTTAGGACTTAGATACCCAGTGGATGCTTCATTGATATTTTATAGACAAAGATTATAAGAATAAACATTATTTGTATTGTCTGTTAATGCTCAGTCATAATTAGGCTTATTAAATCCCTAAATAAGGAAGTTTTTCAAAGAAAGTTATATCAGAAATTCCAACTTAATTTGTTGGCAAAGTAATGTTTAGAATGACTGTATTAATCATCTAGAAAACATGAGGATCAGGTTTTCAGCTTAAATGAATTTTACTTTCTACTTACAGTTTTGTTTTGTTTAGTTTTTCAATATTTAGGGAACAAGTTTAACATTCCTGCCATTAAACTGTTTCAAACCAGATTGTTTCATAGATCAGCCTTATTTCTTGATACAAATAAGTGAATGCCATTAAATGAATCCCGTGTTCAGACTTCAAAGCAATCAAACTTGACAAGTACTGCAGCTGCTCACTGTCCATAGCTGACCTTACAATAGTAGGTAATAATGGATATCATTTAATGGACTTTTAATTTTCCTATATTTTAAGGAGTTACAAAGACTAAAACAAGAAACGTAAAGAATTATAGTATTCCAGAATTTAGAAAAATGCATAAGTGTGAAATACTCAGTTATAAGTAGAATTAAATTTTCTGCTGAATATGTTAACAATAAATTTTTCATTCAGTAATTTAATATAAATTCCTGGAATCTTTTTAGAATAAGATGTATCTTTGCCTTTATTTTTTAAAACTATATACATTGGAGAAATTTAACAACACTTGAGGCAACAATCCATGAACTTTATAAACGTAAGTTCAGATCTTTCTTAGAAAATTGTTGTGCAAAATCCAGATGATCATCATATAAGATCCACTGAAAGACTGTTAGATGTAACAAGATAATTTATAAAGGAGACTTGTTGAGAAATAAATATCAAAATCAGTAATATTTCCATAGAAGAGTACTAATCAAAAAAATAATGGAAAAATTATTCTTCCATTCATGTTGACAACAAATACATACAAAAGAGTCAGAAATGAATACAACCATCAAGATACAGGCATTTATGAAGAAAAGCAGAAAACTTCCCCAAGGGATATGAAAGAAAACTAGAAAATAACTGACTTATTTCTGGCTGGTGATATCTAATAGTCAATATTTCCTGATTTAATTTATGGATTGATATAATTTTTATCACACTTAAAATGGAATTTTATGTCTTTACAAAGTGATGTTAAGCTCAAAGAACAATGAGCTTACAAAACCTCTGTCTGTGTATGTTCATGAGTGCACATGTGTGTGTATATAGAGATAGAGAATTGAATTTTTATATTTAAAGTATGTCTTATAAAGCTAAAGCAATTAACAAAATATACTATACTAAGCCAATTCAGTTGTATCCAACTCTTTGCGACCTTATGGACTGTGGCCCGCCAGGCTCCTTTATCTGTGGGATACTCCAAGCAAGAATACTAGAATGGGTTGCCATTTCCTTCTCCAGGAGCAAATACTCTAGTGCAGTGTTATAGAGACTGAACAATGACTACATTAGAAAGTCACCAATCTACGTACTTTATGTAAGAATTTAATGTATGGTAAAGGTAGTATTTTGAATCAGAAAATAGCGACTACTCACTAAATTGTACTGGCACAATTCAAGAAAGTTACCACTATCCTCATTTTCAAATGGGGAAATCAAAGCACAGAGAAGTTAGGTAACCTGCTTAAAGTCACACAGTTAGCATATAGTAGATTTAGGACTCAAACTCAAGCAGATTGACTCCAGAGCCCAAGGTTTTGCTATTACACTGTGTCTTCTTAATACTTGACTTTTCCATCAACCTTATTTTAGAAATAAGAAAACTGGAGAACAGAAAAACAAAGGAAGCCCCTAAAATCAGGTATCTGAAGTATTCCAGAAATAGTTCTAGAATTTGAATTCAGGCCATCAAGATAGTTATATAATTTTTCAGAATATCTTGTACTCATTAAATCTGAGTTTTTAAAAAGTCTAGCTCTTTTACAGCGGTCATATCATTGTTTCATCAATTATCATAAGCTATCAAATATAGTATTATTACTAGTGTTTGGATAAGAAACTGTGAGAAAGAAAGGGCATCTCTCATCAAATATTACCTTCCAAAAATAATTCTATTTGTCTGTGTATCTGTGTAGGCATCTGTCTATCTATATATCTATATACCTACTTACCTATCTGGAGCTTCCCTGGTGGCTCAATGGTAAAGAATCCTCTTGCCAAGCAAGGAACACTGTGTAGTTCGGGAAGATTCCCTGGAGAAGGAAATGGCTACCCACTCCAGTGTTCTTGCCTGGGACATCCCATGGATAGAGGAGCCTGGCAGGCTATAGTCCATGGGGTCACAACGAGTCAGACACAGCTTGGCGACTAAACAGCAACAACAACTTACCTATCTACCCACCTACCCATCCTTATTGGTAAATTGTGCACAAAACTAACATCTAATCAATTTAAAAAGAATTAATTCTTTGACTATGGGTAAAGTGTTCTGTTTTTCATTATCTAGTTTTAGTTAATATATGGTAACCCGCTTCAGTCGTTCAAATAAATATCCCAAACTTCTACCCAAAGGCTGGTTAATTTTTAATACCAAATAACTTTTTAAGTATAAATGAAACATTTTGGCAAAGTATGTTTCTCTCATTCAGTCCTTTCTCAATTTAAACATTTACTTTTAAAGTAGCATTTACTTCTAAATTACTACAGAATTTTGGTGTGACTATATGAAAAAATATTCCGTAGGGCAACCCTTTGTTTTGCTTTCTCCAAAGCGTTAAACATATTGAATTCAAATTCTTGGCTAGAAGTTCACTTTTTAGGAAGCTAAGTACATATATTTATGTCTATTTAACAGAAAGATTTTGAGGACATATTATGCACCGGGCATGTTGCTAGATCCTAAGTATAAAAAAGACATATAATGAGATCTCTGATCATTAGAAGCCCACAGAGCACAAAGGCTGATGATATTCACATTCAATGAGAGAGCACATGAGACTATCTAGTTCAGTGTCTGCTGCATACAAGGCATTCAGTGTGTTATAAGAAATAGTCAGAGTATAATACAGTAATGATTACCTGATGGACTTATACAGAAATTACATTCAGCATCCTCTTGGTAGCTGAAATTATTTTCCAGAACACAAAATTCCAAGAGATTAAACTAAAGATGTTTTGATTTCAAGAAATAATATCTCTTACATCTACATGCATCTGACATATCAGTTTTAATACACTGTAACGCATTTAGGGGAAAAAACAATTAATGCCATATTCAGTGAAAGGCAGCTGATTGTTAGAAGGAACCTCACAGGGTAACCTCAATTATTTTAGCTGTTTCGTTTTTATCCTAATGCTAATATGTGAACTGAATTGTTTTAAATGGTTTGAAAGCAGAGAGGTGATTGTTTTGCCACGGATTCAGGGAATCACGGTTTATTGGCCAAGTCACTGACCTTCCAAGATCCTGAGCTAAAATCCCATTAGCACAAGTTGTTTTAATGTGAACTTGATACAGCAACTCCAAACCTGAGAGAGGAGATGTGAAAGGCACCTTTCTAAAAAACAATTGATTTGCTTCATTTCATTGAAATGGCTAATGCTTTGATGGTTCATATTTACAATGGCTTGTCCTGCTCTTCAAAGGAGTTGATATGTTGGAGTCTTTAACACCATAAACTTCATCAGAACTTCCTCAGTAATAAACAGACTGAATGGAAGGGGAGGGCCCCTCCTCACCCGGCCTCTGGAGCGCATTTGCTTACCAATTTGTAGCTAAAGACATTGAGAACGGTGTTCTTCATGCTCAGCTGCCCCAGGTAGTTGAAAAGAGTTCTGGGAAACTCAATATGCAAACTGGTTTGGAAGCCTGAAAGATTTCAAAGAGAAGAACATTTGACCTTCCTTAGTAAAAGGCTGTTGCTCAGTTATAGTCACTCTTAAGTATGGAATTTTGGTAGTGTTCATAAAACCCACAAAGAAAGTCTATTTCCCTATAAGTTGCTTCCTCAACAACTTGGAAAACCAACAAGCTGCGATGTTAGTTTGTACATTTTTTCCTTAAATACCAGAGATGTGTCAAACTTCACAGTGACTTGTGTTGAATCCCACAGTTGTTAAGGACAAGAGACACAGAGAACGCTGAGGCTGAAACGTGTGTGTGTGTGTGTGTGTGTGTGTGTGTGTGTGTGTGTGCGCGCGCGCGCGTACACGCACATGCGGGCGCACTTAGGTGTAGCTTACTAGAGCTGCCAGGCTCCTCTGTCCTTGGGATTTCCTAGGCATACCGGGGTGGGTTGCCATTTCCTACTCCAGGGAATTTTCCCAACCCAGGCATCAAACCCATGTCTCTTGTGTCTTCTGCACTAACAGGCAGTCTTTACCATTGTGCTGCCTGGGAAACACAAACTTAGCAGCTACTAAAGGGCCTGACTGTGTTGCTTTGTTTATTCTTTTCAATTCCACTCTTTTGGAGGTGACAAGGTCTGTGCAATATATATATATATATATATATAT
>SJYC01109684.1:0-20891 GCA_006408675.1 Madoqua kirkii
AGTATTCTTGCCTGGAAAATCCACGGACAGAGGAGCCTGGCAGGCAGCAGTTGATTGGGGTCACAAAGAGTTGGACATTACTCAGTAAGGGCTTCCCTGGTGACTCAGAGGTTAAAGCTTCTGCCTGCAATGCAGGAGACCTGGGATCGATCCCTGGATTGGGAAGATCCCCTGGAGAAGGAAATGGCAACCCACTCCAGTATTCTTGCCTGGAGAATCCCATGGACGGAGGAGCCTGGTGGGCTACAGTCCATGGGATTGCAGAGTTGGACACAACTGAGCGACTTCACTTTCACTTTCAGTACGTATTGACTATTTTTACTGGCTAATGCTGCATTGGTAAAGTTGTTTCAATGTATCTGAGACAGCGGTACCTGGAACCTATAAATATGAGCTGTGCCATTCACAAAAACTATTCAGATGATCATTCTGGGCTTGAGCCTTTCAGTGGCATCTATTGCTACTGTACCCTTTAGAAACAGTTTTCCAACAGCAATACAGAAATGTTCACATGGAAATGAATGCTTATTTACCTCTCACAATTATTTTGATGGATAGACAAAAGGGACTTATCAATTCAATAAGAATTGTCCAATATGTGTTACATTTGTTAAACTGTCATGCCTGTACAATTTGAGTTTCATTATTATGATCCTAAAATATTGTTCTACCCCATGGAAATCATGATAACTATCCCAAATCTGTCCAGGAACTACAAGATCGACAGGGTACAACTCTAAAATCAGCTCTACTACTTGGAGAACGTCACAGAAAATCCTCAGGAGTATTTCACCACTCAAAATATAATTTAAAAGTACTGAGGTGCTTTAGGACTTTTTCTCAGATCCAAATGTAAACCTACTAGAAGATGTGGAGGAATTTGCTTTTTGTTTTTGGCCACTCACTAATCAAGGGAAAGTGGAAATTTGCAAGAACCTTGAAGATCATCTATTATGACCACTTTGTGTTAAAAAAAAAAATGAGGAAATAAGAATCAAGAGAGGCAGCCATGGGGAGCTCCTTGGTGGTCCTCCATGCCACCACCACAGGGGGCACCGGTTCGATCATTGGTCAGGGATTAAGTTCCCACTAGCCCTGTGGCATGGCCAAACAAACAAATAAATAAAAATGACCTAGCACTTAGCATTCATTACATAGTGTCAGCTTCCACGTTTGTGAAATGGGAATAATGATAATAATAATAATAATATTTTTTTAAAAGCAGAAGCTATGTTTCAAGGAGCCAAGATTTAGACGGAATTTTTTTGTGGGCTGAAGGCATATTTTAAGTGATGTGGGTGATTGCTGAAATACCCAGGAAACTCCATACATAGAGAGTTCATACTATAGAACACAAAGTATAAATTGTTATTTATCATTTTTATTTGATAGTCCCAATAATAATTTAATTGCCCTTTATATGCTAACACAAATATATGTTCTTCAGTTTCTTTAAGATAAAGCATGACATTTGCTCCACAGAATTCTCTTTATATACAGCATTTACATGCATACATGTATCAAGCATTTCATTTTTCCCCTTGCTATTTCTATTTCTGAAGTCTTCAATTAAACTGTTAAGATGTTAGGTTCAGAAACCTCTTTCCCCATTTTTAATCACCTACAACATATGGGGCATGCTCGTGATAGCTTCCCGTGAGACACCACCAGTGAACGAGTTCTAAAGAGAAGCATTTAAACGACTGAAGTCAGTGGGCTATGAATTCAGAATTCTTAGAGGTCTTGGGGAAAAAAAAATTTTTTTTGTTTAAGGGAGACCTGAACAACTAAAGGACAACAATTCACAATATGACCTTGGGTAAGTCAATTAACCTCTTTGGACCTGGGTTTCTTCACCTTTAAAGGGAAGAAGCTGGCCAGTGAGACGTCTAAAGAGCCTTCCAGGTCTTGCCATTCCACAGCCCTGTGTCACTTCATGACTGCGGTCTCTCTGTACAGTGTTAGGTTATAGCCTTCACCCCTGCTAATAGCCGTTCAATCTTACTTCTAAAAGCCGGATCCCGCTGGTGTCGCTGGTGGCAGAGGTTGCACTGCTTGTTTCTAAAGCGCAGTGGAGAATTCAGCGAGGGGGAACAGATGAGGATAGATGCCCCTGTTACAGCCGCAGCTGGGAAGCAATCTCCACCTTTGTGCAGAGGGGCCCTTTGCTTTGGGGCTGGGGGTACTGGGAGACGGCGGGAAGGAGAGCATCCACTGGCAGGATGATGCCAGCATGACAGCTTCATGTTTGGGGATATCTTTTGCTAGCTGGTCACTCCTCTCTAGTGAGTATTTTGGTCTAAATAATAATAATAATGTGTATCTGTCCAATCTGCTAGAGGCTTCCTTACCATTCAGCAAAACACAGAAATGGGTCTTGTGAAATCAGGCAAGTAGAAAATCTCCCCTCTGACCCCATCCCTGGCTCCTCGCTCCAACTGAGATAAACAGCCGGCCTCACGAGTGTTTTGCTCTACCCACCAGAGACTCTCAGAGTGTACTGAGAGTAAAAAGAAGTAAAACTTCTCTCCCAAGTCATAAAACTGGCATGAATCGAATGCCTCCACAGCAGAGAAGCAAAAAAGGAGCGAAGAAAGTTGGTTGAGGCAACAGTAATGTGAGTATTCAACCCAAATAAATCTTATTAGATGAAGAGAGAGTAAATGAAACAGCCAGAGGCAAGCAAAATGGGATGATGCTAGAACTGGATTCAAGCAGTTGAGGATAAATTTCACTGGCAAAGTAGGGTTACAAATAGCAGTCACCTCCTCAGACAAATATAATGACTCACCCAAAAGCCTCGAGAAAAAAAAGTCCAAGTAGAAAATTACCGGAAGTGACCGTCTCCTCACCACCATGACAAGATAAAGATCGTGTCCTTCCTGAACACCTGAAGCGTCCCCATTAAGACGTTAACGATATGATTGGATGTTGGTTGCTCAGTCATTAATAATTAGCTGACTAATTAGCTGCAAGAATAAGCAAGCCCTTAGAAAAGCGTGCGTATTTGAGAGAAAGGATGAAAGAAAATCTCTTAGTGATGTCAGTTTCAAAATTGAACAATTCCAAATGATCCTTCCCGTTCCTTTTGAAGATCACCAACTTGTTTGGAAAGGTTTTTGTGTGTGTGTTTGGTTTTATTTTAATAACAGGTTAGAAATCTCCTTGCTCATATCCTGAACATTTTTTACCCCGTTATCTTTGTTATCATTCATTCATTCATTCTCTTCTCCTCTCATTCTCACTGAAACTTGAGGAGACAAAATAATAACTAATGTAGGATTTCTATCCTTTACTAGATTTATCAAGTCTATATCTCACTCAGACAGCGGTAGGTTAGAATACTAGCTCTTTTTATAAGCCAGCTGTGGGCAAGCAAACTCTTCAAGCTTTACTTTCTTCCAAAATAAAAGCTTCAAGCTTCAGTTTCTTTGAAATAAAAATAAGAGCAAATTTCTAATAGTGTTTTTTCATTAATTTTTATAGGAGTGTAGTTCCTTTACAATGTTGTATTAGTTTCTACTGTACAGCAAAGTGAATCAGCTATACAGGTACATATATCCCCTTTTTGGGGGATTTCCTTCCCATTTAGGTCACCATAGAGCATTAAGGGAATTCCAGTTGAACTATTTCAAATCCTAAAAGATGATTGATGCTGTGAAAGTGCTGCCCGCAATATGCCAGCAAATTTGGAAAACTCAGCAGTGGCCACAGGACTGGAAAAGGTCAGTTTTCATTCTAATCCCAAAGAAAGGCAATGCCAAAGAATATTCAAAATGAAAGTGAAAGGCACTCAGTCCTGTCCGACTCTTTGTGACCCCATGGACTATGCAGTCCATGGAATTCTCCAGTCCAGAATGTTGGAGTGGGTAGCCTTTTCCTTTTCCAGGGGATCTTCCCAACCCAGGGATCAAACCCAGGTCTCAGAATGCTCAAACTACCGCATGATTGCACTCATCTCACATGCTAGCAAAGTAGTGCTCAAAATTCTCCAAGCCAGGCTTCATCAGTACATGAAATGTGAACTTCGAGATGTTCAAGCTGGATTTAGGAAAGGCAAAGGAACTAGAGATCAAATTGTCAACATCCCTTGGATCATAGAAAAAGCAAGAGAGTTCCAGAAAATCATCTACTTCTGCTTTATTGACTATGCCAAAACCTTTGTGTGGATCACTGCAAATGGTGGAAAAGTCTTAAAGAGGTGGAAATACCTGACCACCTGATCTGGCTCCTGAGAAATCTGTATGGAGGTCAGGAAGCAACAGTTAGAAACGGACATGAAACAACAGACTGGTTCCAAATTGGGAAAGGATGTCAAGGCTGTATATTGTCACCCTGCTTATTTAACTTCTATGTAGAGTACATCATGAGAAATACCAGGCTGGATGAAGCACAAGCTGGAATTAAGACTGCCGGGAGAAATATCAATCACCTCAGATACGCAGATGACACCACTTTTATGGCAGAAAGTGAAGAAGAACTAAAAAGCCTCTTGATGAAAGTGAAAGAAGAGAGTGAACAAGTTGGCTTAAAGGTCAACATTCAGAAAACAAAGATTATGGCATCCAGTCCCATCACTGCATGGGAAATAGATGAAGAAACAGTGGAAACAGTGTCAGACTTTATTTTTCTGGGCTCCAAAATCACTGCAGATGGTGATTGCAGCCATGAAATTAAAAGACGCTTACTCCTTGGAAGAAAAGTTATGACCAACCTAGATAGTATATTCAAAAGCAGAGACATTACTTTGCCGACGAAGGTCCGTCTAGTCAAGGCTATGGTTTTTCCAGTGGTCATGCATGGATGTGAGAGTTGGACTGTGAAGAAAGCTGAGCACCAAGGAATTGATGCTTCTGAACTGTGGTGTTGGAGAAGACTCTTGAGAGTCCCTTGGACTGCAAGGAGATCCAACCAGTCCATTCTGAAGGAGATCAGCCCTGGGATTTCTTTGGAAGGAATGATGCTAAAGGTGAAACTCCAGTACTTTGGCCATCTCATGCAAAGAGTTGGCTCATTGGAAAAGACTCTGATGCTGGGAGGGACTGGGGGCAGGAGGAGAAGGGGACGAGTGAGGATGAGATGGCTGGATGGCATTACGGACTCAATGGATGTCAGTCTGAGTGAACTTCGGGAGTTGGTGATGGACAGGGAGGCCTGGCATGCTGTGATTCATGGGGGTCACAAAGAGTTGGACATGACTGAGCAACTGATCTGAACTGAACTGATACCATTTTCAGATTCCACATGTGTTATTATACAATATTTGTGGTTTTTTTCGACCTACTTCACTCTGTATGACAGTCTCTAGGTCTGCTTATGTCTCTACCAATGACCCAATTTTGTTTCTTTACATGGCTGAATAATATTCCATTGCATATATATAACACAACTTCTTTATCCATTCACCTGTCAATGGACATCTAGGTTGCTTCCATGTCCTGGATATTTAAATAGTCCTGCAATGAACACGGGTACATGTGTCTTTTTGAATTGTAGTTTTTTCTGGGCATATGTCCCGTAGAGGAATTGCTGGGTTGTACGGTAGTTTTATTTCTAGGAGTGTTGCACATAAAATACCTGGAATAGTCTTTGGTTCACAATGAGACTTTAATAAAAATAATAAGTTATCATTTTAATTATTTATTTAATTAAAATGAAATTTAATTATTATTAATTGAATTAATTATTTTGTAGTGTATTATTAGCTACCTTCCAACTTTGTACAGAGTTCAACTTTACTGAAGTTTTCAAGCACAGGGAATAGGTTATACTACATCTATAATAAATCATCATGGTTTTCTTATCAGTTTCAAAACTGCAAAATCATTAGGACAAGAAGTGTTACACTTAGCTGAACTATTCAGATACTCTGTCACCAACAGGAACATTAAAGACAAATTGTCAGGAACAATAATAGTTGTTATCATATACTGAGCTCTTACTATATATAAGGTCCATGCTAAGGAATTGATATGAATTGTTTCCTTTTATCCTTTATAAAACCCCCTATGGAACTGGTATTTTATCACTATTTTTCAGATGAAGAACAGAGATGCTATGGGGAGTTGCTTGTAAAGAATGCATTGTCTTCTCCAAATTTACATACCTTGTAGGTGAATAAACCAAGATATGAAACCACATCCTTCTGATGACAAAATTTTACGCTTGTACACAGTATTGAGTGTCTAGTTTTCTTAAGAATTGTAGCATTTTAGAAATTCAGAGGAGAAAGGAATTTGAGTCTTTATCACAAGACCATCTTTTGAGAAAAAGAATTCTCCCAATCTAGTAAAATGCTTATGGAACCCAAAACACACTGTTTGTGTTTTAATATTAGTGTGATCATTGTCTAGCTGGGTGATCTTGGGCATATAACTTCTCTGTGCCCTGGTATCCATCTTCAACATAGGGTAATGAGATAATAATAATACCTATTTCATGAAGTTAGGGCTTCCCTGGTAGCTCAGACAGTAAAGCGTCTGCCTACAATGCAGGAGACCTGGGTTCGATCCCTGGGTCGGGAAGATCCCCTGGAGAAAGAAATGGCAACCCACTCCAGTATTCATGCCTGGAAAATCCCATGGACCAAGGAGCCTAGTGGGCTACAGTTCATGGGGTCGTGAAGAGTTGGACATGACTGAGCAACTTCACTTCACTTCACTTCATGAAGTTATGAAGATTAATTAGTATAAGAATGTTAAGAACAGTGTCTGGCACAGAATAAATGCTCAGCAAATGTTAGCTGTTGTCACAGTCACTTTGGGTTGCTGTAATAAAATAGCATAGACGGAGTTCTGTGTGTGCTCAGTCGTGTCTAGCTCTTTGCAACCCCATGGACTGTAGCCTGCCAGGCTCCTCTGTCCATGCGATACTCCAAGCAAGAATACTAGAGTGGGTTGCCATTTCCTTCTCCAAGGGATCTTCCTGACCCAGGGATCAAACCCATATCTCTTGTGTCTCCTGCATTGGCAGGCAGATTCTTTACCACCAACACCACCACCTACTTTGATGACAAAATACCGTAGACAATGGCTTAAACAACCAACATATATTTCTCACAGTTTTGGAAGCTGGAAAGTTCAAGGTCAGAGCGCAGGCAGGTTCAGTGTTTGGTCAGTGTTTTCTTCTTGGCTTGCAGACTTATTGCTCTATCCTTGCATGAAAAAGAGAGAAATGTTTCCTCTTCTTCAGAATGGTGAGTACTTAGGGTCACACAACTTGCAGGGAGCAGAACCCAGTTTGCCTCCAGCATCTTTGCTCTTAAATGCCACCCAGAGTGCCCTTTTATAATTAAAGAGACAGCCCAAGTCTCTGACAATGCAATGGCTGTTGGTATAAACTGTAAGTGATGAGGATAGTCAATGAGTTCTGGATGGCACTGTTTAGAAATTTGGTTGTTGTATTCACAAGTATTTCCTCAGTGAGAAATAACAGTTGCTGAACCTCTGTCTCACCAAGGACTAGAAATTCATGGCACCAAACCGTTGCACTGCCCAGTCCAATAATTCAAGCACATCAGCTAGCTGGGTCTACGCAGAACAAGCAACTTGGTGATTTACTGGTCTTTTCACACATCAGTGGATCGTTTGGTGTATGAAGCCATAACACGATTCAAAGGCACTGATAGAGCTTGTTTGGAGAGGCACAGATAACGTCTGTTTGGTGGGGGAAATATGTATAGGTAGTCTAAATCTCAATTTGACCTTTTCAGCAGGTATTACATTTCCCAAAGAAAGTCTAAGCAAGCAGAAATTTCTCTAAATAAACTGAGAGAGGTGGCAGGTAAATTTCCAACTTTCATACAGCATCCTATACACAGGTGAGCAAATTAAGGCTCTAGTCCTTTTCTCAATAGTGTGAAATTGTTTTCTTTCCTTTTTCATAACTCTTGCAATTATACCCGCTATAGCTCACTTTTAGAAGTTATCAGAGCATGCTCCAAGTACAGTACTTCCAAGGAAGATAAGAAGTTTCCTAGAAGTCAGAGAACCTTCCTTGCTTTTCTCACCAAACACTCATATTTCCATTGTCCCATATAGTCTGGTTTTTTTCAAGAGGAAGTTCTATGAATGCCCCAAATCAATGCCTAGTTTGGATCATTAAATCATTTGTCTACAATTTTTTGTTGTTTATTGTTTATGTGAGAAGGATCTGTGCTTCAATTCTCTACTGCATTCTAAATATATGTACAGGACATGGATAAAAATTCACATGGAGTTTTACTTTCAAACTTTAAGTCTTGAGTTGCTTCAGGGTAAGTTAGTTCTTCACTTGAGTTCATCCTTTTTGCCTGTGTTGAAACTGCATGAGGATAAATGGAAACACTACATCGGCCGAATGGTGATCAACAAAGTTTGAGGGGCTTCCCCTGTGGCTCAGTAGTAAAGATTCTGCCTGCCAATGCAGGAGACACGGGTCTGATCCCTGATCTGGGAAGATCACACATGCCACGGAGCAGCTAAGCCCACGTGCCACAGCTATTGAGCCTGTGCCCTAGATCCTGGGAGCCGCAACCGCAGAGGCCACGTGCCGCAGCTACTGAAGCCCGTATGTCCTAGAGCCCATGCTCCACAGCAAGAGGAGCCACTGCGAGGAGAAGCCTGCTCACTGCAGCTAGAGGGTAGCCCTCACCTGCTGCTGCTAGAGCAAGCCTGTGCACAATGGAGACCCAACGCAGCCAAAGATAAATATATATGTATAGTTAAAAAAGCTTGACGTGACAAGAGTGGCTCTAGAACAGAATGCCATTCACTTTATCCATTCACCCTCAATTCATCCTCATGAAAACTGCTGTAAATGATTTTCAACAATTTGGAACTTCAGCAGGGAGAAAGTCTATTAAGCTGCCAGGGAGAATTCATCTTCTGCCGTCTATAGAGTTTACTTGCTCTGAGCAAACTAAGATTTCTCTTGTCAGTCACTCATCAGAAACAATTTAGGGAAATTTTGTGGATCAGTTATTAAAACCAGTCTTAGTTCTCTTAGTTCATAAGCATAAAAAATATAGTTAGTATGAAGCGATCCTTTTACATATTCTATAGCAGTAGAATATACATCTAGATGAATTCTGTCCAGTGGAAGTAAAATAGGAGCCACATGTGTAAATTAAAGTTTTCTAATACCCATTTGAAAAAGGTAAAGTGAAACATGTGAAATTCATTTTAATATCATATTTTACTGAACCCATATATCCCAAGTATTCTCATTCCAATATGCCATCAATATACAAATCATTAATGAAGTATTTTATACCTTTGGTGCTGTCTCTGTTCTGACTAGCTGTATTTCAAGTGCTCAAGAGCCACATGTGGCCAGTGGCTACCTTACTGGGAAGTGAACCTTTAGATCAACAGTCCCCAACCTTTTAGGCACCAGGACTGGTTATATGGAAGACAATTTTTCCATAGACCCAGTGGAGAAGGGATGATTTGGGGATGATTCAAACACATTACACATATTGTACACTTTATTTTTATTATTATTATTATATCACCTCCACGCCAGATCATCAGGCATTAGATCCTAGAGGTCTGGGACCTCTGCTCTCAATCATCAAAAGAAGGCTAAAAATCATTAAGTAAAGTTAAAATAAAGTACCTCTAGTCCAGTTTTATTTGACTCATTATTGTTTAGTTTCTACCTTAATTTTATATACTATTACCCTAAAAATTAAGGTTCTATGTAAACAGGAATCTATTCTCAGCTGATAAAGTCAAGCTATAATGAATTTCTTTTTGTAAGATCAAAGTTCAAGGATATTTCTATGGTTCACAAATGTTCTCAAGATTTTGTATTATAGTTCACAAAATGTTCCATAAAAAGTTAAAAGTGAGTAACATGGATGAGTAGTAAAGTGAGAAATGCTGGGCTGGAAGAAGCACAAGCTGGAATCAAGACTGCTGGGAGAAATATCAATAACCTCAGATATGCAAATGACACCACCCTTATGGAAGAAAGTGAAGAGGAACTAAAAAGCCTCTTGATGAAAGTGAAAGTGGAGAGTGAAAAAATTGGCTTAAAGCTCAACATTCAGAAAATGATCATAGCATTCGGCCCCATCACTTCATGGGAAATAGATGGGGAAACAGTGGAAACAGTGTCAGACTTTATTTTGGGGGGCTCCAAAATCACTGTAGATGGTGACTGAAGCCAGGAAATTAAAAGACATTTACTCCTTGGAAGAAAAGTTATGACCAACCTAGATGGCATATTCAAAAGCAATGACATTACTTTGCCAGCAAAGATCCATCTAGTCAAGGCTATGGTTTTTCCTGTGGTCATGTATGGATGTGACTTGGACTGTGAAGAAAGCCGAGCACCGAAGAATTGATGCTTTTGAACTGTGGTGTTGGAGAAGACTCTTGAGAGTCCCTTGGACTGCAAGGAGATCCAACCAGTCCATTCTGAAGGAGATCAGCCCTGGGATTTCTTTGGAAGAACTGATGCTAAAGCTGAAACTCCAGTCCTTTGGCCACCTCATGCAAAGAGTTGGCTCATTGGAAAAGACTCTGATGCTGGGAGGGATTGGGGGCAGGAGGAGAAGGGGATGACAGAAGATTAGATGGCTGGATGGCATCACTGACTCGATGGACGTGAGATTGAGTGAACTCCAAGAGACGGTGATAGACAGGGAGGCCTGGCGTGCTGCGATTCATGGAGTCACAAAGAGTTGGACACAACTGAGTGACTGAACTGAACTGAGCTATGTTTGATTAGTCTTCATGCAAAAGTAATTTGCCAAATAAGATAATTTATTATACATATCTAGTAATTGTACAATTCTACTTATAGAAATTAATCTTAAGGAAAGAAATTTAAATGTATGTATTAAATTCTTTGTCTACAAAAATATTTACTTCACCACTATGTATAAGAAAATAAAACTGTAGACAATATAAATGTTGAACAATATGAGAATGATTACATAAACTGTGATACAATAGACTATGATTCAAATATTCAAAATTATTTTGTAGATGATATGTATTGCAAGGTATTTCTGTATTTTGTTTGATGAATGAAATTGGTTAATTTTTTTTAAGTATACATATATATACAGTTTATTAAGTTCTCACGGCAAACACACTGGGGTGGTTTGCCATTCCCTCCTCCAGTGGATCACATTTTGTCAGAACTCTCCACTATGACCTGTCCATCTTGGGTGACCCTACACGGCATGCCTCATAGTTTCATTGAGTTACGCAAGCCCCTTCGCCACGACAAGGCAGTGATCTGTGAAGGTGATGGCGTGCTGCAATTCATGGTATTGCAAAGAGCTGACACAACCGGGTGACTGAATAATAACAACAAAATATATATATATATAAACTGACAGAAAATGTGCTGTGATGTTAGTGACTCTGTGTCATAGAATTACCACTAGTTTTCCCTTTTTGCATTCAGTTCCCTTCAGTCGCTCAATCGTGTCCCACTCTTTGCGACCCCATGAATCGCAGCACGCCAGGCCTCCCTGTCCATCACCATGTCCTGGAGTTTACTCAGACTCACGTCCATCGAGTCCATGATGCCATCCAGCCATCTCATCCTCTGTTGTCCCGTTTTCCTCCTGCCTCCAATCCCTCCCAGCATCACATTCTTTTCCAATGAGCCAACTCTTCACATGAGGTGGCCAAAGGACTGGAGTTTCAGCTTTAGCATCATTCCTTCCAAAGAAATCCCAGGGCTGATCTACTTCAGAATGGACTGGTTGGATCTCCTTGCAGTCCAAGGGACTCTCAAGAGTCTTCTCCAACACCACAGGTCAAAAGCATCAATTCTTCAGCGCTCAGCCTTCTTCACAGTCCAACTCTCACATCCATACATGACCAAAGGAAAAACTATAGTCTTGACTAGATGGACCTTTGTTGGCAAAGTGATGTCTCTGCTTTTGAATATACTATCTAGTTGGTCATAACTTTGCTTCCAAGGAGTAAGTGTCTCTTAATTTCATGGCTGCAGTCAGCACCTGCAGTGAAGTTGGAACCCCAAACAATAAAGTCTGACACTGCTCCCACTGTTTTCCCATCTACTTGCCATGAAGTGATGGGACCAGATTTCATGATCTTCATTTTCTGAATGCTGAGCTTTAAGCCAACTTTTTCACTCTCCTCTTTCACTTTCATCAAGAGGCTTTTTAGTTCCTCTTCACTTTCTGCCATAGGGGTGGTGTCATCTGCATATCTGAGGTGATTGATATTTTTCCCGGCAATCTTGATTCCAGCTTATGCTTCTTCCAGCCCAGCGTTTCTCATGATGTACTCTGCATAGAAGTTAAATAATCAGGGTGACAATATACAGCCTTGACGTACTCCTTTTCCTATTTGCATATTTGCATTTAAATTTTTCTCCAATATCTGTTACTTGATAAACAAAATCAATAATTTTAAAATATATATAGATTTATTCTCTATTATTTTTTTAGAAAGAGAATTAACAAAAAACTGATTGTACACTTGGGTTCCTTCTTTGACCCGAGGAACCCAAATGTACATCTTATCAAGGAGGAAACTAGCACAAATTTTAGTTGGAATAACTAAAATACTAGTAAGTCAGTTGTTTGGAGAAAAAAATAACCTCTATAAATTCATGGATGTCTGGAATCCATGCCGCAAGAAAGACCTCAGCCAGCCAAATAAATAAATAAAATTTTTTTTAAAGGAACAAGCTACTGATAGGCACAAAATCAAATATAGCTCAAAAATAATGTGATGAGCAGAAGAAATATGCATCCTACATGATGACATCTATTTAATATTCTACAACAAGCATATCAAGTTATAATGACTGGGTGGATTCAAAACAGCTGGATAGCCATGGGCCGCTGTCTAGAAGGAGGCACGGAGGAAGGGTGAGTGATCACTGAATTGTTCCATAGATCAGCTGAGGTGGTGGTTAGATCGTTGGAAATTTTCATCAAATGTCATTGGACTGAGCACTTAAATAAAGCGTGTGCATATATAAATAATAAAAAATAAGTTTGAAATTGAAATTTTAAGTAAGAGTAAGAAGGTAGTGATCACTTTCATTCAGCCTGTAGTTACTACACATGCTTGTGTGATAGCTTCTGGTCCCCATTTTACAGGTACAGGTATTTTAACTCCCTGCCTCCTTCCCAGTTCATGCTCAGGATGAACAATGAAGAGTCTCCTGATGACCGTTTTCACTGAAGAGCTAGTATTAAGTGAAAATACAAATGAGGATTTGCAGTCTACTCACACTTCTCTGTCATTTCTGCAATCATTTTATGAAGTTTTGGCAGGTATTCAATGGGGACAAGTGGTTTTTCAAAGGGTAAACAATTAGTATATAAGATTCAGCACATCACACACATTTCATGGTCTCTTTATTCATCTTGAACTTGATAATTTCTGGAAATTTTGAATTGAGGGGGTTTTGGTTACTTTCCAATGACATTTAACAGTTAGACTTAAAAATACAGAAGAAAGCATTATAAGTTTTATCCAAAATGATTATGGCCGTCATTTGAATAAAATACAGATTTTGCAAGCTGTAAAGCATATCATTACTACATACTGGGCTCAGTAAGGTTTGGTTCACAAACTATAGAGCTCTAACCAAGTCATTAAATCTATCTAAAAGGGCCTCATTTGAGAAGCAATAAAATTTTTAATCATTTTATTATTAAAAGAGTGTTTAATATGTAGCTAATTAAATGCCAAAGGCAGGTTATCTGAGTTTAACCTTCAAAAAGAAAATGATGTATCAAAGTCTGCCTCTGGCATCATGGGATAGAAATGTCATCCTCGTAATCATTGCGTGACAACTAGCGGGTGGCCTTTTCTTGAGCTATAGTTAAATTACCTGATTAAATTAATAGCCACTTGGATGTTTTAGGAACTGCACAGACCTATACTAAATGAAAATTAGGTCCATTACATTTTCTGAGTGGGCTAGATAGACTCTAAAATAAAACATGTATGCCATTGCCCACATTACTTAGATTAAGCAATTAAAAGCTCTTTCTAAAAAGTGACTAATTCCCTATAAAGTCCAGGCAACTGGATTTATACTGATGACCAGAGGTAGAGTTTTTTTTTTCTGCTTATTTTTCCCTATCCTCAGACAAATTCTGTGTTTCTTTTAAAATAAAACATTAAATTTGAACTTATTGACTAAAAATGTAGCCAGAAATCTACCTGTAACTGTATTTCTGGAAGGCAAAGAATAATAATTACACATAAGTAAAACAGTAAATTAGAAAGTAAAATAGAAAAATCATCCTAATTGGGAATCCACCAAATCATTATTGAAGCATTCTAAGTAACAGTTTTTAAGTAGTCTCTAATGTTTGGGAAGGATACAAAAAGAATTAATGCCTTCTTTCCTTACATGTTAATTCTTTCATATGAAATCTGAATCACCAAGTAATTAAATGTCAGAAAATGCAAACAGCATATTTATTAACTTGCTTAAGAAGTAAACTACTATCTTCTCCACATGCTTCCAGTTGCAAATGAATACAAACTGTGTGTGTTTTAAGGACAGAAAGTGTGGTCACTGCTATGTGCTGAGTACCCAGAATAGCATACAACACCTAATAGGTATTCTGTAAACATTTGTTGGATTGAAGGCAAGCCTGAAATATTTTCTCAGTTTTAATTAATGATGCTTATTATTGATGTAGCATGATCTGTTATTTTCATAGAATGCTATAAACTCAATATTTGGCAAGGAATTTTTAGTCCAGTGCTATTTGATAGACAACTATTTACCCATGAATGTGGGGGCTTCTTTTATTTATAATTAAGAATTTGCTTAACTTAATTTCATTTTATACTTATCAAAGATGCAAGGTTGTATCCTATTCAGAGACTTTAAGGGTTCAAAATAGATACAAACTCAACAATATTTCTTAGAATCCTTCTTTTAGCTATAATGCTTAGATCTACTATAACATCTGGTACTATTTACAGATAAATTTCAGCTGTGATATGTTCATTATGTTTGAAACATTAAAAGAAAGAACCAAGGCAGCATTGTTATGAATGTGTAAACAAATCACTCTTCGGGAATTAACAGTGCTTAAATCATAATTTGGTTGAAGGAGAGTCAGTCTTTATTCATTGAATCCTCATTTCTTGAGAGGCTTATGATGTGTTTGCATTGCACTAGACACTTTGTAGAAATGCAAAGAGTAATAAAACAATGTCTTACTCGTGTGTAAATAAATAATCAACCCTGAATATGAAAGAATAATCAAAAATGTACATGAGCAAAATGAGAAATGTGGATGAAGTACAATGACTAGAGTATGACAGAAATGATGAATTATTCCATGGATGGTGGAGGCAAGCTGGAAACACGGTCAAAAAAGAAAACAATGTCCAGAATTACTATATGACAAAAGGAAGATGGAAACTTTTTCATGATTAGGTCAAATCCAAAAATATACCCTAATCCTATGGTTTTATTTTGTTACAACCTGCTGATCCTTTTTAGATGGCTAGCAAGGAAATCAAAACCTTTGAGTGACTTTGGCTTTTTGCTGATTTTCAGAAGTATTTTGTATGTGTTTTATAGGGAAAAGGGTTTCCCAGCTAGCTCAGTGCTAAAGGATCTGCCTGCCAATGTAGGAGATGTAAAGTTTGATTCATAGGTCAGGAAGATCCCCTGGAATAGGAAATGGAAACCTATTTCAGTATTCTAGTCTGAAGAATCCCATAGACTGTGGAGTCTGGCGGGCTATAGTCCGTAGGGTCACAAAGAGTTGGACAGGACTGACGACTAAGCGCACAGGTGTGGGGGAAAGAAAAGAAACTCTCAAATAAATCTCTGCAATTCATAAAACTATTGTTTGATGTCCATATTGAACAGTAAAACTTTCTCTCATCTTATCATTGTGATTCTGTCAGCCAGTTTGTGAATCTGTCAAAACATTTCAGTTCAGTTCAATCGCTCAGTCCTGTCCGACTCTTTGTGACCCATGAATCACAGCACGCCAGGCCTCCTTGTCCATCACCAACTCTCGGAGTTCACTCAGACTCATGTCCATCGAGTCAGTGATGCCATCCAGCCATCTCATCCTCTGTCATCCCCTTCTCCTGCCCCCAATCCCTCCCAGCATCACAGTCTTTTCCAATGAGCCAACTCTTCGCATGAGGTGGCCAAAGTACTGGAGTTTCAGCTTTAGCATCATTCCTTCCAAAGAACACCCAGGACCGATCTCCTTTAGAATGGAGTGGTTGGATCTCCTTGCAGTCCAAGGGACTCTCAAGAGTCTTCTCTAACACCGAAGTTCAAAAGCATCAATTCTTTGGCACTCAGCTTTCTTCACAGTCCAACTCTCACATCCATACATGACCACAGGAAAAACCATAGCCTTGACTAGATGGACCTTTGTTGGCAATATGTCTCTGCTTTTGAATATGCTATCTAGGTTGGTCATAACTTTCCTTCCAAGGAGTAACTGTCTTTTAATTTAATGGCTGCAATTACCATCTTCAGTGATTTTGGAGCCCCCAAAAATAAAGTTTGACACTATTTCCACTGTTTCCCCATCTATTTCCCATGAAGTGATGGGACCAGATGCCATGATCTTCGTTTTCTGAATGTTTAGCTTTAAGCCAACTTTTTCACTCTCCTCTTTCAATTTCATCAAGAGGCTTTTTAGTTCCTCTTCACTTTCTGCCATAAGGGTGGTGTCATCTGCATATCTGAGGTGATTGATATTTCTCTCAGCAATCTTAATTCCAGCTTATGCTTCTTTCAGCCCAGCGTTTCTCATGATGTACTCTGCCTATAAGTTATATAAGCAGGGTGACAATATACAGCCTTGATGTAGTCCCTTTCCTATTTGAAACCAGTCTATTGTTCCATGTCCAGTTCTAACTGTTGCTTCTTGATCTGCGTATAGGTTTCTCAAGAGGAAGGTCAGGTGGTCTGGTATTCCCATTTCTTTCAGAATTTTCCACAGTTTCTTGTGATCCACACAGTCAAAAGCTTTGGCATAGTCAATAAAGCAGAAATAGGCAGTTTTCTGGAACTCTCTTGCTTTTTTGATGATCCAGCAGATGTTGGCAATTTGATCTCCGGTTCCTCTGCCTTTTCTAAAACCAGCTTGAACATCTGAAAGTTCATGGTTCACATATTGCTGAAGCCTGGCTTGGAGAATTTTGAGCATTACTTTACTAGCTTGTGTGATGAGTGCAATTGTGCGGTAGTTAGAGCATTCTTTGGCATTGCCTTTCTTTGGGATTGGAATGAAAACGGACCTTTTCCAGTCCTGTGACCACTGTTGAGTTTTCCAAATATGCTAGCATATTGAGTGTAGCACTTTCACAGCATCATCTTTCAGGATTTGAAACAGGTCAACTGGAATTCCATCACCTCAACTAGCTTTGTTCATAGTGATGCTTTCTAAGGCCCACTTGACTTCACATTCCAGGATGTCTGGCTCTAAGTGACTGATCACACCATCGTGATTATCATGGTCATGAAGATCTTTCTTGTACAGTTCTTCTGTGTATTCTTGCCACCTCTTCTTAATATCTTCTGCTTCTATTAGGCCCATACCATTTCTGTCCTTTATCGAGCCCACCTTTGCATGAAATGTTCCCTCAGTATCTCCAATTTTCTTGGAGAGATCTCTAGTCTTTTCCTAAATCAAAAGATTTAGAAATTCCTAATGATTTTACTATTTGACAAAGGCAATGAGGAAGGAATTGTGTTATCTTTTTTTCTTTTAGTGATCAACCTCCATAATTACTTCATATCATGCTCTAAGTTGTGTTTGAAAAATTCTACCTAATAGAAGAGTTTCTGCCCACAGTTCAGTGAAAGCAACTGCTAGGTGTTACATCAGACTTTGTTTTTAACCTGATCACCTAGCTCACAAGTCAAGGCTGAAAAATGTCTGTTGAATTAGTAATAAATAAAAAATTAACATCAGATGAATAAATAATTGGCATGTTCTTGAATTCTGGCTTCACATAAAAGATGTTTTATAGATATTAGCTATAGTGACTCACTTGTAGAACTGGAAGAGAATATTAGAGATGATCATTTCTTTTATAACTAAAACTCACTCCTCCCATCCCCCCACCACTACCAATTTATGTGGTGGGAAGTCAGAGAAAAGGTAGTGTCTGTTCTTTTTAAGAAAGAGTAGGTGCTTGGGAAGTTTGGGCTTTCACACTTAAAAAATTCATTACTGTGGAGGAAAAAAGCATAGGGTATAAAGAAAGAAAGGACTGTTACTTTTGCTTGTTCTAAAATAAAAGTAGTCTGAAGTTCTCTTTTGAAGGTTATAGTATGGCTCTATAAACTGTAAAAGTCATCCATATCTATGATGATTCAAAAGTGTTTTGAAGAGCTATGTATACAGATTGTCAAAATAGAACAAAGCAAGCAAAATCTTCACTTTACAAATGATGGTGTTGGTCAAGATTTTGAATCTTTTTATAATTATAAAATGTCAGCATGAATGTTAGTATTTGATTTACTGGCATTCTCATCCTTCCTCACACAAGTATATTGTCATTTTTAAAAATTATAAGATGTCACATTTTTGAAGCTTAAAGTGACCTAATGTTATCTGTTTTAAGCCATATCCCTTTGGAGCTAAAAGTTACCTGATACTACCTATTCCAATCCACATTCCCCTCTTAAAAAGAAAAGGTTGAAGAAGAAAAAAAAACAATGAAACTTAAGTCAGGAAGTCAGCTTAGGGACTTCACTGTGGTTAAGACTCCACCCTTGCATTGCAGGGTGCATAAGTTCAATCCCTGGTTGGGGAACTAAGATCCTGTGTATAGCACAGTACTGCCAGGATAATAACAATTATAAAAATAGTATTAGATTTATTATAATAATTATGTTACATTTACTTATTATAATACTTATTATTATATTTTTAAAAACATTTTTAAAAGTTTACTAATAACAGAACTTGCCTTCCTTTTTTAATTAAGTAAAAATGCAATTGAAACTTTAAAGCTTTAATTTGAAATTAGGTAACAGGCCATTATTTTGACCCTTAAGTTCCAGGAGCACTCTCAGCATTATCAGAACTTATAGTAAGAATTCTATCTTTAATCTGCTATTCGGTTGACATGGCTTGAGATTTCTGGTAATTTTAATCAGGAGCCCTCGCTTTAGCTTCTTAACTTTTCTTTGCCTCAGTTTCCTCTCACAGGAAGTAAGTGCTTCAGCTTCAGTCTCCAAGGTCCCTGCCAGTATTTCTTCTCTGATTAAAGCTTCTGTTGGATTTTTCTTCTACAAAATACTTCTTTTCTTATCCTCAAAATGGGTGACAGTTAAAACCTATTTTCAATATTTATCTTGGAAGTGTTCCATCCACTGAGCTGCTGTTTGATTATCCAAAACTTTCTAGGAATTTCTCTTTAAAGTGACTTTTGAGAGTTAGAATCCATAATGAACATAGAGGATGAGCAAGTTTAACAACCGCAAAGGTGCAGGTCATGACCACCTAAAAGGATCATGACGCTCATGCGTGAGTGCTCAGTTGCATCCAATTCTTTGCGACCCTGTGGACTGTAGCCCACCAGGCTCCCCTGTCTTTGTGATTTTCCAGGCAAGAGTACTGGAATAGGTTGCCATTTCCTCTTCCAGGGGATCTTCTTAACCCAGGAATCAAACTTCCGTTCCTGCATTGCAAGCCGATTCTTTACTGCACTGGGACACACATACTGGTAGTAAATATCCAAGTAAAGATGCCACAAACAGCAAAAGTTTACTGGGAAGCTACTCTAAGTTCAGAGCTCATTCCCTTTTACTTAACCTCTGCAATGATCTCATCTATATGTAGACTTGAAACTGCCATGTGCAGTTTAATTCATCACACATCTTCCCTCTGAGCCCTGGATCTGCATATGTTGGAAAGAATGTCCACGTGTTTGTTCAAATACACCAAGTCCACACTGTCCTTTCTACTCACCTTCTTGTCTCTCCTACCATTTCTCACCCACGTAAATAGGGCTACTATACCCTCCACCTTCTAATGCAATAAACGTGAAGGATCCTGAGGATAAGAAAAATGGAATTAGAAAAGCAGAGGTAGAGAGTGAAAGGTGGAGAGATGGGTGGGAAGACAGGAAAAGAGGCATGATAGGGTAAAAAGGTTTAGAATGGGAAAAGGCATAACCACTTCATAAATGAGTGAATGAATGAAGAGCTGTGTGCATGCAGTTTATGCATGTGTAGTTTATTAAGAAAAATAAGACAAAGAAGAAATGCTGAAGGGAAACACATTGATGCACTAACTCTTAAGTCACCGAGAAGCACATGTTGTCATTAATTCTTTATTTTATTTTATTTTACAATACTGTATTGGTTTTGCCATACATCAACATGAATCTGCCATGGGTGTACAGGTGTTCCCAATCCTGAATCCCCTTCCCACCTCCCTACCCATACCATCTCTCTGGGTCATCCCAGTGCACCAGCCCCAAGCATCCTGTATCCTGCATTGAACCTAGACTGGCGATTCATTTCTTATATGATATTATACATGTTTCAATGCCATTCTCCCAAATCATCCCACCCTCTCCCTCTCCCACAGAGTCCAAAAGACTGTTCTATACATCTGTGTCTCTTTTGCTGTCTCGCATACAGGGTTATCGTTACCCTCTTTCTAAATTCCATATATATATGTTAGTATACTGTATTGGTGTTTTTCTTTCTGGCTTACTTCACTCTGTATAATAGGCTCCAGTTTCATCCACCTCATTAGAACTGATTCAAATGTATTCTTTTTAATGGCTGAGTAATACTCCATTGTGTATATGTACCACAGCTTTCTTATCCATCCATCTTCTGATGGACATCTGGGTTGTTTCCATGTCCTGGCGATTATAAACAGTGCTGCAATGAACATTGGGGTACACGTGTCTCTTTCAATTCGAGTTTCCTCC
>SJYC01109687.1:0-30490 GCA_006408675.1 Madoqua kirkii
GGGATTCTCCAGGCAAGAACACTGGAGTGGGTTGTCATTTCCTTCTCCAGTGCATGAAAGTGAAAAGTGAAAGAAGTCGCTCAGTCGTGTCAGACTCTTAGCAACCTCATGGACTGTGGCCTACCAGGCTCTCCCGTCCATGGGATTTTCCAGGCAAGAGTACTGGAGTGGGATGCCATTGCCTTCTCCAAATATGCTATCTAGGTTGGTCATAACTTTCCTTCCAAGGAGTAACTGTCTTTTAATTTCATGGCTGCAGTCACCATCTGCAGTTATTATGGAGCCCCCCAAAATAAAGACTGACACTGTTTCCACTGTTTCCCCATCTATTTCCCATGAAGTGATGGGACCAGATGCCATGATCTTCGTTTTCTGAATGTTGAGCTTGAAGCCAACTTTTTCACTCTCCTCTTTCACTTTCAACAAGAGGCTTTTTAGTTCCTCTTCACTTTCTGCCATAAGGGTGGTGTCATCTGCATATCTGAGGTGATTGATATTTCTCCCAGCAATCTTGATTCCGGCTTGTGCTTCTTTTAGCCCAGTGTTTCTCATGATGTAGTCTGCTATAAGTTAAATAAGCAGAGTGACAATATACAGCCTTGATGTAATCCTTTTCCTATTTGGAACCAGTCTGTAGTTCCATTTCCAGTTCTAACTGTTGCTTCCTGACCTGTACGTAGGTTTCTCAAAAGGCAGGTCAGGTGGTCTGATATTCCCATCTCTTTCAGAATTTTCCACAGTTTCCTGTGATCCACACAGTCAAAAGCTTTGGCATAGTCAATAAAGCAGAAATAGATGTTTATCTGGAACTCTCTTGCTTTTTCGATGATCCAGCGGATGTTGGCAATTTGATCTCTGGTTCCTGTGCCTTTTCTAAAACCAGCTTGAACATCTGGAAGTTCACAGTTCATGTATTGCTGAAGCCTGGCTTGGAGAATTTTGACCATTACTTTACTAGCATGTGTGATGAGTGCAATTGTGTGGTAGTTTGAACATTCTTTGGCATGGCCTTTCTTTGGGATTGTAATGAAAATTGACCTTTTCTAGTCCTGTGGCCACTGCTGGAAAGTGCAGAGTACATCACCCTGTGCAGTGCACATCATGCAAATGCCAGGCTGGATGAAGCACAAGTTGGAATTGCCAGGAGAAATATCAATAACCTCAGATTTACAGATGACTCTACCCTTATGGTAGAAATCAAAGAGGAACTGAAGAGTCTCTTGATGAAAGTGAAAGAGGAGTGTGAAAAAGCTGGCTTAAAACTCAGCATTGAAGAAACTAAGATCATAGCCTCTGGTCCCATCACTTCATGACAAATAGATGGGGAAACAATGGAAACAGTGACAAACTTTATTTTCTCGGGCTCCAAAATCACTGCAGATGGTGACTGCAGCCATGAAATTAAAAGAAGAGCTCCTTGGAGGAAAAACTATGACCAACCTTGTTGTGTTAGTCACTCAGTTGTGCCCGACTCTTTGCGACCCCATGGACTGCAGCCCACCAGGCTCCTCTGTGAGATTTTCCAGGCAAGGATACTGGAGTGGGTTGCCATATCCTTCTCCAGGGGATCTTCCCAACCCAGGGATCGAACCTGGGTCTCCTGCACTGCTGGCAAATTCTTTACTGAGTGAGCTACAAGGGAAGGCCTCAAATCTATACTAGGCTGGCTTAATCAATCTCTTCAATGGTGGGCTCAGAGGAGGCACCACCTGATGGAGGAGCTCCAGCACCAGGGAAGCCCCCAGGCATTCCTCCTGCCATTTTCCCAGGCATGCCTCCTGCGCTCTGGTACAGCTTGGTAATGATGGGGTTGCAGACTTTTTCCAGCTCCTTCTGCTGATGTTCAAATTCTTCCTTCTCTGCAGTCTGGTTCTTATCTAGCCAGTTGATAATTTCATTACACTTGTCAAGAATTTTCTGTTTGTCTTCATCATTAATCTTGCCCTGAATTTTCTCATCCTCAACAGTAGCTTTCATGTTGAAGGCATAGGATTCAAGCGAATTCTTTGAAGACAGCTTATCCCGCTGCTTCTCATCTTCAGCTTTGTACTTCTCTGCTTCTTGAACCATGCGTTCAGTGCCTTCCTTGCTCAAGAGGCCCTTGTCATTAGTGATGGTCTCATCACTAATGACATCACTAATGACCAACCTAGACAGCATATTAAAAAGCAGAAACATTGCTTTGCCAACAAAGGTCCATCTAGTCAAAGCTATGGTTTTTCCAGTAAGTAGGTATGGATGTGAGTTGGACTATCAAGAAAGCTGAGTGCCGAAGAATTTATGCTTTTGAACTGTGGTGTTGGGAAGACTCTTGAGAGTCCGTTGGACTGCAGGGAGATCAAACCAGTCAATCCTAAAGGAAATCAACCCTGAATATTCACTAATGAACTGATGCTGAAGAAGCTCCAATACTCTGGACACCTGATTCAAAGAGCCAACTCATTGGAAAAGATCCTGATGCTCGGAAAAATTGGAGGTTGGAGGAGAAGGGGGATGTCAGAGGATGAGATGGTTGAACGGCATCACTGACTCAATGGACATGAGTTTGAGTAAGTTCCTGGGAGGTGGTGATGGACAGGAAAGCCTGGCGTGCTGCAGTCCATGGAATGGCAAAGATCTGGATATGACTGAGTGACTGAACTGACTGACTGACTTGCAAGACAGGCTAGGAAGAAGACCATGTGTGCGTACTTAGTCGCTTCAGTCGTTTCTGACTCTTTTCAATCTGTTGGGCTCTCACCCACCAGGCTCCTCTGTCCATGAGAGATTCTCCAGGCAAGAATACTGGAGTGGGTTATGTGCCCTTCTCCAGGGGATCTTCCTGACCCAGGGATAGAACCCGCATCTCTTATGTCTCCAGCATTGGCAGGCAGCTTCTTTATCACTAGCACTACATGAGAAGCCCAGGAGGAAGATCATGGAAAAAGAAAAAGAAAATCATCTAAAAAGAAATTTTAAAAGAAACTGGATTTTCACAGTTTCAGCTGTGTCGGCTCAAAGTATTGACCTGAGTGGTAACAAAGGTGCGAAAACCAGTCAGTGGCATTGTCAACACACACATATACATCTATAATTTTAAGCTGAACCCTGGAGTAAGACATAAGTTCTGCCAATAGAAAAGCTCTCGGTTGGTCTGAACATACTGAAAAAGGGCTTGCTGGACAGAATGGAAGTATAACAAAAGGGCCAGTTAATTCCATAGATGACTTCTTTTGATGGCCTCAGATACTACCTCCGACTCAACATTGTTTCCAGTCTCTAAGAAATCATAATAACAATAATTGCTAAACTCTTCCTCATGTTCTGTTATTTACAAAGACTCTTATCATTTCATTTGCTTCTGTGAGGTAGGTAGGGTCAGTACTTTTATAAAACCTGACAGACGAAGAAGCTGACTTCGGCAACTGCCTAGAACGCCAAGCAACTGAATAAGCCACAGACTCAAGCCCTGGGACTCCAGATCCTAGTACTTTTATTTTTCCCTGCACTGAGTTGAAATGTCACGGAACATCTAGAGGCAAAGTTGCAGGTTTTGAGGTGGGCTGGTACATTTCAAGTGGAAACTGAATATCCCAAAGGGCTTTGATCTGAGTGGTCCTCGTAGAGAATTCAAGAGGAAGGACTGCAGCCTTCCACAGTCAGAGTAGGCATTCAGTTCAGTTCAGTTCAGTTGCTCAGTTGTGTCCGACTCTTTGTGACCCCATGAATCGCAGCACACCAGGCCTCCCTGTCCATCACCATCTCCCGGAGTTCACTCAGACTCACGTTCATCGAGTCCGTGATGCCATCCAGCCATCTCATCCTCTGTCGTCCCCTTCTCCTCCTGCCCTCAATCCTTCCCAGCAGAGAGTCTTTTCCAATGAGTCATAGGAGACAACTAACTTGATTCATTCCTTTACTTTCCTCTTAACTATATAAAAAACATAGGCCTGGAGAGTTCCAAAGTAGTGAAGGCCAAACATTCTGAGTTCTTTTTTTCCCTCACTCTATTACTTTTTTAGTAGTAGAAGCAATATAACAAAAATATGAGTAACAGTATTTGTAGATTTTTCCAAATATCTGTTATATAAATTTCTAAAGTAGAATTACTGGGTTCAAAGATAACGCACATTTAATCCTTGCCATATAGTTAAAATGCTTTCCTTTGAATTTCTTTTATTTTTTGAATTGAAGTGTGTTTGATTTATAATACTGCGTCAGTTTCTGGTGTATAGCAAACTGATTTGGTTTTATATATATTCTTTTTTCTATTCTTTTCCATTATAGTTTATTATAAGATATTGAATGTAGTTTCCCGTGCTACACAGTAAAACCTTGTTGTTAATCTCTCCTATATGATAGTGTCAGTTAATGCCATACGTGAGTCCTTTCGCATTATAGATTAATATAAACTTAACAGTAAAAGCAAACCAGCAACAGTGAAAGAAAATGATTTCACACCTACAAAATATTTTACTATAAGGTCTCAGTTGAAAATGCTTATCTGAATAGTAATACTTTTCTCACCTCACAAGTTATATATAGTAGTTGCTAAAGCTTGAACCATATCTAGTTATAAGACAGTTCTAAACAGTGTTAGGTTGAAAGAATTGTCTGGCTGTTATTCTGACCAGGTAAAAATAGTCAAGCAATAGCTTGATGAAAATGGTTTTAAATTTAAAAGTGAACAATCAAATTTTGTCTGGGATTGGCACAGTGATCTAGTCATTTTATAAAATTTAAATAATATTAATAGCTAATGATAGTTAAGTATTTTGACTGCTTAGTGTGAGCCAGAAACTGTGCATTTACAAACATTACATAATTTCATTCCCGCACAGTTACATGAATGCCAATACTGTTACTAGCTACATAGAAAAGATGTAAAAAACAGACTGAGTGCCCAGGTAGCTTGTCCACACTATACAGCTACTAATCAGCGGAGCTACCACTTGAATCCAGGTCGTAGTGTTCCAGAGTCTAAACCTTTTACTATGCCCACTTGACTCAAACTTAGCCAGATCCTCTGTCTCAATTAACTTCCTAATGTTCTGCTATATTCCTAATTCTGGTTATCAAACCCAAAGACAGCTTACTTTGGAAAGATAGAATTAAGTTAAATCAACTGAGAGCAAAATGGAATACATACTAATAGGAAGTCTGCTTTCTATAATGAGGAAGTTTGGCGACAAGCTGAGTAACCAGTGCATGACCAGGAATTGTATCAGAGTGATTCTTTTCAAATAAGAAATTAATCTTCTGGATATACTTGAATTCAAACATAAAAATGTATTACAAAGATTTTAAAATTGTATGTAATAGGAAAAGACACAAAATTTGATGGAGCCAGAAGAATAAATTATGACAAATACATATAAGAAAGTACTGTGCAACCTTAAAAGAAATTAAACATATTAGTGTGTGCTAAGAGATCAGTCACCAAGACATATAGTTATGTGAAAAATCAAAGATTTGACTAGCATGACCAGTATGTTACCAAGTGGATCTCAAAAGATAGACATACAAGTTCATACAAAATAGAATATCACAAGGAAGAGCTACAAGGTCCTGGTATTGTCTTTGAAGACAGTGTACTTCAGGGTAAGCTACTATTTCCCCAAATATGTGCTTGGCCATCAGTACACCCGAGTGTTGGACTGAGGTTACAGAATGCAACTCCTGGATAGCCTGCCCAGTGGACTGATTGTCCACAATCAGCAGGAACATTTCTAGGTGAAGTGCAAATTGCTTTCCCTCATGCTTGACCCTTCTGAGCCATAATGATAATTGCTGCTGTGTTGCAAGCTGGGCTTATGAACAAAGCAAAGGTTAGCACCTTCCCTTCAGGAAAGCCACCAAGAAGTAGGGACTGCACACATCTGATTGGGACAAATGCCTACTTTACCTGCTAATCGGGGCCCAGTAGTAGATATCTTGTAATCTCACCAAGGCAGAAAACACCACACTGCTCAGCTCAAAAAAAAAAATCTTCTGCTTCTATATATTTCTGGTAACAAATGAAATAGGTTCAATTTTAATCATATGAGCAGTCAATCAAACATCAAATTGAAAACAATGAACTACAAAGAGCCTCCTCGAAGTCACTTAGCATTGATAAATTAGTAATGTATTATTAAATTATTCATATCTTTTTTCCTTCAGACTATAATGATATACTGTACACAGCACTGATAATTTACTTAGGCTGAGTCCATTCATTTAATTATGCTGCTAAACTTGGTAGGCCAATTGGTCATCATGAGAGTTTCCAGGCAAGCTAATCACAAATATATAGAACATGTTCCTTATTGTCCCCAGCGGCTAAGTGCTAAAATGCTATTTAGTGCTCAGAAGGTTAATGTTCTGCTTATGTAAATTGTCCAATTTAACATTCAGCAGCAGTATCATAAATTCTGGCTCCAGGATTTCATTAAACGTATGTTCAAACTAGTTGACCTTAAAGGTTAACAAGCACAAGTTAAACAGGACAATTATTTAACTCACTTCTTATCAAGAGACTGAAGTGTACTAGCCATTTAATAGCTCTGCAGACTTCACAATTAGAATTCTTCGAAGGTCTCTGATAAAACGGCAGGTCATGAATTTTCATAAGGATGTCAGATAATAACTATTTATAGGCACTTGTTTTTCTTTCTTATAAACTTAAACTTTGATCTTAACATTCAATTAGAAATAAGTCCACAGAGAAGGACTAGGTGACTCAAGTTGCTAGGGTTCGCCTTCATTTGGGTGTGCAGGAGGACTTAAAACCTCATCTCTGCCTTGTCATTCATGGAAATTAACATGAAAGTCAGGGCCTCACCATTAAGGGTGCAGAGCTCAGATGAAGCACAGAGCCCAACATTGAGAAACAACATTGCTTACTGGTGTGAGACATTCAACTGAAACATTTGATTTTTTTCTTAAAAGATCCCCAAATCTCTATTAATCTCCTGGAAAAAAAATGCATTCACCTTTGCATTTATATTAGGATGGGTTTAATACAGTAGAAAGTTAGATTATTCAAGATGTCCTTTTCCTCACCAGTCTGGTTTCTTCTCCTACTCTCCTTGAGCATTATTTTTGTGAAATGGGAGCGAATCACTGGACATGCTCAGAATGGCTCTGCCCCCTACGCTGGGGTGAAGCTTGGAGCAAAGTCCCTGGGCTGACATTTCCATGTGCTTCTCTCTGCATCAGGATCAGGCAGTCGCTTCGGGGATGCATTAAATTGGTAACCACACAATCTCAATATTGGACAGCCACTGTCCACCAGGAAAAGGCCCAGAAGTGTTCTCTCCTTGCACGTTTAACTGTTCAGACTGCAGGCTCTTTGGAAGATAAAGCAGCAAATAAGAGCAAACAGGCCTTTATTAATAAATCATGAGCTGAATTTCTGTCAGGAGCTGAAATGGAGAAAAAAATGTGTCCGAATTGCCTGTGGGTATGTTTATGAGGGGTGTGATAAGTAATTTTTAAAATTTTGTAATTCACCTTTGGTTAAAGTAATTAGATGCAATGATAGAAAAGGAATAGATAGATAAATATTAAATAATATCTATGCTTGATCCAGTTCCTCTTTTGTGCATTCCTCATTTGCCCAGAGGTTACTTATTTTTAGGAGCTATTTAAAAAAAATGATATAAGGAAGAAGTATTTTCTAGCATGAAAATGTGTGACAGTGTTTTATATCCTCTTGTGTTGCTCTTCATCCAAACTTCATCTTTTGAATATTGGCTTCAAATCCTGCCTGAAAGGGGACATAAATAAAGCGAAATGGCTAATGGACTAAAAACACTTATGATCAGGTTTTCATAACTAACATTATTGATAGCTTCTCCCTCGCAGGCACCCACATTCAGTGCAATATCCATTTCTAAAGTAAGATTTAGAGCCCTATTTGCAATAAAAAAGCTAGCACATGCAAATAAAGAATGCTAGAGTGAGGCCAAGAATGCACCCCCTCCCCCTCCTGAGAGATGGGGAAAAGACGTCTTTCCAAAGCAGAGCTGACCAGGGGGGACACAGAACTCTTTTTCAGATTTCAGACGTGGCTGTGCATTTAATGGTGCTCTGGAAAAGTCTTCAGGGACACGAAATTGTTAAGTCCTGAATTTGGAAGCAACCACTGCTGTCAGTGGTATTGGTCTTTGCACTTGGCTAGATAAGTAAATCTGCATTGAAACAATACAGATTGAACATCGTACATTGAAACAATAACAAGATTGCCCCGCAGTAAATGTAACATAGTGCAAATAAGGAAGCAGGCAAGATGGGAGTATTTTCAGGGAGCCTGGTGATTTCTGTGTCCGTTTTCATGTGACTTTCCTGTTTGTTTTTCTTTTTACTCCAAGGATTTCTATTTTAGAAAAGAGAGTGGAAGAAAAGCCTTTTCAGTGACTGGAAATTCATCTTGTGTTTTAAATTTTTTTTATCAATAACTCTCTCTTTTAAAATATTCTATCTATAGTAACTATTAGAGGATACTAGCAAAGCAGAAAGCTTTTTATCTGCTTCTTGCTATTTAGATGTGATTTAAGGAGGCACAATTTTCTTCTCTTTTAGTTCTTACTGTTCCCATCTCAGCAGAAAAGAATTTTTTTTCTTCAAATTCTGTACTTTATTATTCTAAAATTTAAAAAAAAAATTAAGTTCAGATTGACCTCGGGTGGCTTCAGCCTGCAGTGACTCAGAGCAGGACTTGGGCTCCAGGTCAGAGATGGAGGCTGGGTTATAGCGGTAAAAGGGCCGAATTCCAGACACTAGATCAAAGGTCAAGGCCCCGGCCCTTCAGCTGGCAGAAATGAATCCTCAAAGATGGACAGTAGAGAAACAAGTATAGTATTTATTAGGAGGGAAAAAAGTACAGGAGATGTGGGCACATGGACAGACTGAGAGAGAGAGAGAGTTGCTGAGTCTTGCTCTCACGACACTTACATGGGGCATTTCTTCTGGGTTTCCTTTGGCCAGTCATTTTGATTTGTTTGGTTGAGTCCATATTTAGTATATCTCAGGATCCTCCCATGTGTGCACGTGCATCTCTTAGCCAAGATGGAGTCTACAAAAGAGGCATATGGGCAAAGCCTCTCTTAACATCACTTCGTCTTCGACCTCCAAAGAGCCTTTCTGCGCATGTGTGGGTAAGGAGGCCTCCTGACTTGAGATTGAGAATCATGTGGTCTGAGCAGAGTCCAGCCTCCTCTCTCAACTGTCCTGCTATTCTGTCCTGGGGTTTCAGCCCACAGGGAATTAAACTCCAATTGCTTTACTCTTGAGGGGGCGAAGAGGGGAGTATCTACCTCCTGCCTCAAGATTACAAAGAAAACTGTAAGCCATGGCTTTATTAAATTAATTCAAAAGAGGATTGGATCTGTGGGACTGGTAGAGTGACTCTGCTGCGATCCATGGGGTCGCAAAGAGTCAGACACAACTGAGTGACTGAACTGAACAGTTACTCAGGTCTACAGCTCCTATTACGGGAGTATCCCCTCCTTCAGTTCTATTGGAAATCTGAAAACAGTAGAATCCCAATATATGGTCCCCTTGGATCCCCTCCCCTCTTGGCATTGTGTATTAATACTAGAGATTCTCACTTCTACACTCCAAAGAATAAGGATGGTTTCAAGCTATACAGCAATCAACAGCAAAACTCTCTCTCCCTCCCTTCAGAATCACATGGTCCTGAAAAGTATTAGTGACAGAGAAAAATGTTTTATACAGGAAATTGCAAAGATTTCAAGCCCAAGTATTGGGACTTAGTTGTGAGTCCCTATTATTGTCCTTTCTTTTGTCTGAATTTGAGAACAACAGAGAACGTGAAAAGGAGGATGCGGAATGACTGCACAGTCTTGATAAATGGCATAGTCATTGCTCAGAGGCAAGCTGAGGCCTCACTGCTGATGACAGACGCTGCGCAGATGCCAGATGCAACTGGTGCTTCCTGGGAGCAGGGGGCTGTGGGGCTGGGAATGATGAGAGAAGTGTGACCCTGCTCTCCCCACTCCCTTACCCTACCCACTTCCACCTGTTGAGCAAAGAAGAGTCAGCAGTCCAAATCACAAACCCAACCTGCTACAGGCCAGCACTGATCTGAACAGTGTCCATAATGGGAGACACAAGGGGATCCTCAAGGGGATACTAGGTCATGGGACACCTAGGGTGGTGAAACATCAGGAATGAATGGCGGCTAGGTGAAGAACGGCGGAAGGAAAGAGGTTGTCATGCGTTGAATTGTCTCCCCCAGAAAGGTCCGTTCAAGTCCTCATCTCTGGTCTCAGTGGCGTGAGCTTATTCAGAGATAGGGTCTAGGCAGATGAAGTCAAGTTAAGAAGAAGGACTCAACAAGGACCTACTGTACACCACGGGGAACCCTGCCCAATGTCATGTGGCAGCCTGGATGGCCGCGGAGTCTGGGGAGAATGGTATATTCATGTGTGAGTATGGCTGAGTCTCTTTGCTGTGCACCTGGAACCATCACAGCTCTGTCAGTCGGTTACACTCCAATACATAATAAGAAGCTTTAATAAGATAAAATATAATAATAAAATGGTGAGGTTGTACTGGATTCAAGTGTGCCCTGAATCCAATAACTGGTGTTCTTATCGAGAGAGAGATTCAGAGATATAGAAAGGATGTCACGTGATGATGGAGGCAGGGAATTGAGTGACATGTGTTCCAGCCAGGGAGCTCCAAGGATGACAGACCACCACCAGAAGTTAGGAGAGGGACATGGAACAGCTGCCTCCTCAGAGCATGCAGAAAAAACCAACCCTGCTGACACCTCGATTTCAAACGTCTAGTCTCCAGTATGAGGAAAGAATACATTTCTGTTATTTTAAGCCATCTAGTATGTGGTGCTTAGTGTCAGCCCTAGGAAATGAATTGTTGTTGCTCACTCGCTCAGTCATGTTTGACTCTTTACAACTCCATGGACTGCAGCACACAAGGCTTGCCTGTCCTTCCCTGTCTCCGAAAGTTTGCTCAAACTCATATCCATTGGGTCTGTGATGCCATCCAACCATCACATCCTCTGTCTCCCCCTTCTCCTCCTGCCCTCAATTTTTCCCAGCATCAGGGTCTTTTCCAATGAGTCAGTTCTTTGCATCAGGTGGCTGAGGGATTGGAGCTTCAGCTTCAGCCTCAGGCGTTTCAATGAATATTCAGGACTGATTTACTCTAGGATGGACTGGTTGGATCTCCTTGCTGTCCAAGGGACTCTCAGGAGTCTTCTCTAGCACCACAGTTCAAAAGCATCACACTACTACAGGTAGGAGCTTGACCTCCTTAATTTCTCCCAGTTCCTCCCAGCAGTCCACTGGGCCAGAATTTGTTCTGGTATCTTTCATATCCTCCTGAACAGACCTCTCAGACCAGCTGGCGCTGATGACACTAAATGCAAGAATCACCACTCAGAAGTCTCGAGGTCCTTTCTCAAACTGGACCTGCCTCTCGGTCCGCAAGGCGACTGAGCTTTGATTTTGTTCTAGTGTCTTGGAATTGATTTTGAACTTCTATTAATTTCTCCTTCTATCCCCAAGTTAAAAAGTTCTTAGCTTTTTTCCTGCTTTTCCCATTTCTTTCTCTAAAAAAAGTCCTTGGCTGGCTTGGGCCCACTTCCCACTCATCTTCTAAAATTTTAACAAACATCATGCTTTTTATGGTTGGTGAAGTGAAAGTGAAGTTGCTCAGTCGTGTCCGACTCTTTGCGACCCATGGATTGTAGCCCACCAAGCTCCTCCGTCCATGGGATTCTCCAGGCAGAATACTGGAGTGGGTTGCCATTTCCTTCTAGGAACAGGCAAATGTAACTGTTTGATTGGATTCAGAGCTTAGGTTTGGAGCTTAGATGGTTTTGATGGAATTTAAGGGAAAACGAATCTGGCAGTTTCTGTTAACCTATCCTCAGATACTATGTCATTGTCTCCTGCCAGGCTGACGCCTAAGAGCTTTTCAGACAAGACTCCCTGGCAGTAGCACTCAGTTTAAGCTTAGATAATCATAACCGTGTCAGTTTTGGGAATATGTGCAATTGCCACTATCTGTAACATCTACAAATACAATTAATGACTCCAAAAGAACAGGGTTTGGAATTATGAATGGCAGACCACTTTGTATTAGGTTTCTAATGCTCATGACTAGTCCAGGGTTGGATTGATATGACATGAATAGTGGGACTAATTTCTATCCCCAGTATATAATTATTCAAACTAAGTCACTAATGACATAGCATAGATACATGTTTATATCTACTTGACACCAGTATAATTACTCATATACTGTATACATAAGTCTTATAATATCTTTTCCCCAAAGAATCCTTAAAATTTTTTGTTTTTTTTACATGATTTTAAGTTACTTTCATTTACAGTTATTACAAAATATTGGCTATATTCCCCACATTATATAATACATCCTTGATCCTATTATACATCCAAAAATTTATACCTTCCCCTCCACCCTTACACTGGTAACCACTAGTTTGTTCCTTATATCTATGAATCTGCTTCTTTGTTTTATTCACTAGTTTGTTGTATATTTTAGGTTTCATATATAAGAGATATTATACAGTAGTTGTCTTTCTCTGTCTGACTTACTTCACTTAGTATAATGCTTTCCAAGTCCAACCGTGTTGCTAAAAATGGCAAAATGTTGTTCTTTTTCATGGCCAAGTAGTATTCCACTGAAGATGTGTGTGCTTCTTCTTTATCCATCCATCTCATGATGAACTCTTAGGTTGCTCCCATATCTTGGCAAGTGTAAATCTTGCTGTTATGAACATTGGGATACATGTATATTTTTGAATTAGTGCTTTTGTTTCTTAGAGGACTCTTTCCAACCATTTAAGGGGAACAAAATGCCTTGTTGTATAATTTCCACTTTGCTAACATTCCTGACTCTGCTTCCGAAAGTCAACTATAGTTTTCAGCCAAAGCATTTCATGGGACTTATAAAATCATCAAACCCTTCACAACTAACACGGGAGGTCTCATTTACTTAAATTTAGGTCTCTAGTTGTGAAAACGAAACATAGTTTTAAAGGTCTCCTTCTGCTGTGTAAGTTTTCCTCTGTTAGATAACTCTGTGTGAAACTGAATACTCTCTGCCATTAACAGGGGGTGCACAGGGATTCATTAAAGAACAGCCTGTTATTCCAGGGGCTTCTAACTAGCTGAAGGGAGAGAAAGAAACAGAATCGTGAGCATTCCTTTTGCTTCGCCTATATGGCTCTTTCCCTCCACTTCTTTTTACTCTGTGCTGGGTCTTCCTTGTGGCGTTCAGGCTCCTCTGATTGTGGCTCAGGGCTTTAGTTGCCCCAGGGCATGTGGGACCTTAGTTCTCTGACCGGAGATCAAACCTACATCCCCTGCATTGGAGGGCAGATTCTTAAAGGCTGGACCAGCAAGGAAGACCCTCTCCTTTCCTCTTATCAACCTCCTGCTTATACCTCACAGATTAGCCAGCGGGTGGACAAACAGACATTAAGTGAAGGCAAGCATGAAACCACTGAAGGCTGTGATATGAAAGAATGAGTGTGAACTGGAAATCCTAGCACATCACTTTGTAAGCTGTGACCTTTGGCAAAGAAGTTTATTCATTCATTCAACAAATATACAATGAGCACCCACTCTCAGCTGACCTCTACAGTCATGACAATTAAAAAGTCAGGTATGAGCCCTTCACTCGAAAGATTTCACTCGGTTTAACTATCTTCATTGGAAAAGACCCCGATGTTGGGAAAGATTGAAGCCAGGAGGAGAAGGGGACAACAAAGGTGAGATGGTTGGAGGGCATCACCCACTGGATGGACATGAGTTTGAGCAAGCTCCAGGAGTTGGTGTTGGACAAGGAAGTCTGGTATGCTGCAGTCCACGGGGAAGCAAAGAGTTGGACATGACTGAGTGACTGAACTGAACTGAACTGTCTTCTCCAAAGCTCAGCTTCCTCCTCTGTTAATTCAGTGTAATAATAACACCTAATTCATGGAGAAAGTAGAAGGGAATGGATGGGATACAATATGTGTGAAGGAATTATGAAGCCCAGTAAAGTTAGCTATTATTTCCACTGAATAGGAAGTTCGTTAAGAGTAAAAAGTATTTGCTATTTACTTTGGTATCCCCTGCACCTTGCACAGTGTTTGGCATTTAGTAGATACTTAGTGAAAAAAAATGATGGTATGATTATGAACACCAATAGAGATCAAATTAGTCACTTCCAGTTTTGCTTTAAACAAATGATATAGCACTTTAAACAGTACACCAGGTGAGAGCGTGTTATGTTCATCTTAGTATTCCCCTCACCCTTCCTTGCCTGGCATAGTCATTGGAGCATAGATGGGGCTTGGAATTTATTTGAGGAAAATGTCTGTCAGTTAATAATCATTTCAAACAGAAAACTTAAGGGGAGGAGGGATCAACACCCAGCTGTGTCTGCTTCAAATTTACTTTGGTATCCCCTGCACCTTGCACAGTGTTTGGCATTTAGTAGATACTTAGTGAAAAAAAATGATGGTATGATTATGAACACCAATAGAGATCAAATTAGTCACTTCCAGTTTTGCTTTAAACAAATGATATAGCACTTTAAACAGTACACCAGGTGAGAGCGTGTTATGTTCATCTTAGTATTCCCCTCACCCTTCCTTGCCTGGCATAGTCATTGGAGCATAGATGGGGCTTGGAATTTATTTGAGGAAAATGTCTGTCAGTTAATAATCATTTCAAACAGAAAACTTAAGGGGAGGAGGGATCAACACCCAGCTGTGTCTGCTTCAAGCCCCCTACGACCTGTGTCCACCACAGCGCTCTCCACCGGCCAGCTGCCAATACTGTAGATTTTAGCTTCCACTTTCTTTTTTTTGGGCCACACCACATAGCATATGGGATCTTAGTTCTCCCATTACATAAAGATTTTAGAATCAGCCCTACTTAGATTTGAAAATGACCCTGCTGAAGTTGGCAATTTCTGTGCTTGACATTTGGGGCCAGAAAACTCTCTAATGTGAAGTTCTGTCCTGTGCCTTTGCTTTCTGTTCAGTCACCAAGTCATGTCTGACTCTTTGAGACCCCATGGATTGTGGCATACCAGTTTCTCTCTCCTTCACTGTCTCGCAGGGTTCATTCAAACTCATATCCCTTGAGTAGATAATGCCATCCAACGATCTTATCCATCGTTCCACCTTCTCCTCCTGCCTTCAGTCTTTGCCAGCATCAGGGTCTTTTCCAGTGGGTAGACTGTTTGCATCAGATGGCCAAAGTATCAGAGCTTCAGTTTCAGCATCAGTCCTTCCAATAAATATTTAGGGTCCTGTGCCGTGTGGATGTGTAATTGAGCAGGACCATTTGGGTCTCCCCAGGACACCTTTCCCCTCTGATCCTCCGCTTTTGCTCCTCTCTGTGGTACTTAGGTAACAGTATTTGATATACATTTCATGAGTTGTTTTGCAAATGGGAAAACCCTGGAACCAAACTAAAGATGTTAACTACTTGAAGACCTGAGCACACGGCCCCAGGCCTCCTGGAGCCTAAGGACTGATACTCCTGCGACTCCACGCTGCTTTCTCACCATCAGCCAATCAGACAATTGTGCAGGATCTGATCTCTGACCCGGTGACACTCCTGTCTCGTCTGGCTTTGAAAAGTGTTTTGTTGAAACTCTCGGCCGGGGAAGGTGGGGTGTGTGGAACTCAAGGCTGTTTTTGGCTGGGGGGTAGGAAGGAGCATCCCAGGTGGCACAGTGCTAAAGAATCCACCTGCTAATGCAGGAGATGCAAGAGACGTGGGTTTGGCCTCTGAATCTGGAAGATCGCATGGAGTACAAAATGTCAACCCACTTAAGTATTCTTGCCTAGAGAATCCCAGGGACAGAGGAGCCTGGCAGGTTATAGTCCATGGGGTTGCAAAATGTAAGACATGACTGAGCATACACATGTACCCTGACAGCTTTTTAGGGCACGAGCCACCTTATCTCCTTGCAAGGCCCTGCAATAAACCTTTTTCTGCTCCAAACTCCAATGTTTCAGCTTGCTCACTGCATGTTAGGCATATGAATTTGCATTAACAAATGGTTAGCAGCATAAGCACTAGATGCCAACAGTCTGCCCCAGTGGGATGACCACAGCTATCTCCAGATACCACCAAAAGGCCCCTTGAGACAAACTTCTGAGGCTGAGAACCACTGGGCCCTAGGTTGTGGCAAAGTCTTGCAGGTCACACAAAGAAGTGTAGGAGATCACTGTGACCTGACTTTCATTTTAAGGAAATTACTACGTGCTGAACCCATGCAGAGAGACCAACTGGGAGGCCATGGTAAGGAGTCCACTCAAGGGCAATGGACATTTTGATTAAGGTGGTAGCAGTCAGACAGACAAAAACTGGTAGAGTCAAGGGATGTTAGGGAGTAGAATGCAAGCAGTATTAATAATCTTGCCCTGCATCTTTTTTTCTGACCATTTTCACTGTTCTACTGGACTCTACTCAATGCTTGAGGAAGAATCAGCAGAGCAAGTCTTCTTGTTAATACCTGTCTGATTTCAATTGGTTAGATCTTTTTTCTGACTCAGGAGCCCTCCTTGCTTATTACTTATTGCTATCATTCCTAACTGTGAAAGACACAGTTTGCATTTTCTTTTGAAGTGAAGCCCAGGACATACATGCCCCTTTTGATTATCTACCTGTCTTTCCTGGAGGCAGGATTACCAGAAGCTTGTCGAAGCAGTTCTCATCTTTCCATTGATCCCCATTTTACAAGGAAACTCAGGGAGAAATCCCAAGTTTAAAGGGAAAATATAATTACCGTGGGTGAGTCTAGCACAGTCTGAGCACTTGCTGAAGTCAACAGAATTGCCTTCTGGTTATGTCACAGAAAAATCAACAGTCACCAGACTATATTTATTACTCTATTTAGTGGATTTCAGTAACAATCTCATTATGACCCCCCTCACACAGTATAAGGTCTTTTCCATTAGTATAAGGAGGAAAAAAAGGTCAGAGCTATCCTGCAACGTCCACCCACTAATTAGAGAAAGAGACCCTTTACCCGGTGAGGCTGAACATAATTGGGCCATTACCTAATCCCATTATAAAATAAAAAATACACAATTTCATTTTTGTTGGTTTTTCTATCAGTGAGACACAGATCATCAATGGATATTGAAGGCACAGCAAGACTATTAATGATGGGTTTTCTAAATGTGAGATTCCAGCTCCAGGATGCTATTACTATGCCTCACATTACAGAAACTGAATGGACAAGTCACCATTTGGGACCTACTTCTGATCCAAAGCCATTGTAAATAGCTAGTCTTACCATGGTGAACCCTGTTCAATGGCAAGTTTAAGAAAAAATACTAACACGGAGAGGAAAACTCTTCAGTAAAGGCACCAAGATTTCCTTAAAGCCAACCATATTCCAGGAGCAATTAATAGCACTCATTCCAAAATAATCTGTGGGTAAGTACGTGCTGCGCTGTGCTTAGTCGCTCAGTTGTGTCTGACTCTTTGTGACCCCATGTACTGTAGCCCGCCAGGGTCCTCTGTCCTTGGGATTCTCCAGGCAAGAATACTGGATTGGGTTGCCATGCCCTCCTGGGGATCTTTCCGATCCAGCGTTCAATCCCTGGGTTGGGAAGATCCATGGGTAAATATACACAGAGAAAAAGCCATGGTACTTACTTCAACCTAGAGCTGTGTGAACACGACTAGATTAGGACCTGGAAACCTGATCTCAAGTCACTAGAGAATCACTAGCTTCATGGAGACACCTTCTTTGGTGGTGAAGCTAGCTATGAATTCTGTTGCAAGCTCCCACATTCTCCACCCATTCCTCATCTTCTGTGCAAAATTAAGACCTAAGGGCACTGAGTTCAATACTATTGTTGCTGCCAAATGTTGCCCAGTTTCCGTCTTAAAAAACTTAAATTTCAATTCTTCTATTTTCATATGAATGAGTCTATTGGAAATCACAAAATGAACAAAGTTTGAAATAAAATTAGAAAAGCAAGTAGGCAATGTGCTCCATCTTACCTCAAGAAATGTTTGTGATGATAATGGCCATTTTTCATTTGTTTGTGACAATGACTAAAATTAGACTTGATCAAAACAAGGACTATTCTTATTTTTTTTAATGGAAAGTTATGTCTATTTAATACCACAACAGCTTCTCAAGGCTGTTGTTCAGTTGCCAAGTCATCTCCAACTCTTTTCAACCCAATGAACTGCAGCATACCAGGCTTCCCTGTCCTTCACTATGTCCTGGAATTTGCTCAAATTCTTGCCACTGAGTCAGTGATGCTATCTAACTATCTCATCCTCTGCCACCCTCTTCTCCTTTGGCCTTCAATCTTTCCCAGCATCAAGATCTTTTCCAGTGAGTCGGCTCTTTCAATCAGCTGGCCAAAGGCTTGGAGCTTCAGCTTCAGCATCAGTCCTTCCAATGAATATTCAGGGTTAATTTCCTTTAGGATTGACTGGTTTGATCTCTCTGCAGTCCAAGAGACTCTCAAGAGTCTTCTCCAGCACTACAGTTTGAAAGCATCAATTCTTTGGTGCTCAGCCTTCTTTATGGTCCAACTCTCACATCCATACATGGCTACTGGAAAATCCATAGCTTTGACTATATGGACCTTTGTCAGCAAAGTGATGCTTTTGTTTTTTAATACACTGTCTAAGTTTGTCATAGCTTTCCTTCCAAGCAGCAAGTGTCTCTTAATTTCATGGCTGCAGTGATTTTGGAGCTCAAAAAAAAAAAACAAAAACAAACCTGTCACTACTTCTCAAGCTGAGTACGTACTAAGTTGCTTCAGTCGTGTCCTACTCTTTGTAACCCTATGGACTGTAGTCCACCAGGCTCTTCTGTCCATGGAATTCTCCAGGCCAAAATACTGGAGTGGGTTGTCATACCCTTCTCTAGGAGATCTTCCCGACCCAGGGACAGAATCTGCATCTCATGGGCTTCCCTTATGGCTGAGCTGGTAAAGAATCCGCCTGTAATGTGGGAGACCTGGGTTCAATCCCTGGGTTGGGAAGATCCCCTGGAGAAGGGAAAGGCTACTCACTCCAGTATTCTGGCCTGGAAACTTCTGTGGACTGTAGAGTCCATGGGGTCACAAAGAGTCAGACACGACTGAGCGACTTTCACTTTCTCTTGTGTCTCCTGCATTGCAGGAGGGTTTTTTTTGTTTCTTTTGTCTTTTAACCGCTAGCACCACAATGGGAAGCCCACTCAAAGCAGTGGAGTCCAAAAAACTGGGAAGTTAATATTTCAGTAGAGCCTGAAAAGGACAACCTTCTTAGCCATGGAGAGGCAGCTTGGTGCTGAAGAAAGTGTACAGAGCTGGGAGTCAGGCCCGTGAGTGCTGGACAGTTCCTCTCTCTTCGTGGTCTTGGTCATAGTCAGGATCAACCCACTCAAGTCTCATACATCTAAGGCTTTGTCAGGCATTAAAATTCTATGATCAGGGACTTCCTTGGTGGTCCAGTGGTTAGGACTCCATGTTTCCACTGCCAGGGGCACAGGTTTGGTCCCTAGTTGGGGAACTAAGATCACCCAGAGCCACGTGGCCAGAAAAAAATAAAACAATTGGTAACAGAAAAAGAATTCATAAGATTATATGCTTCTTTTAATCCTCCATGGCTGTATATGACCATGAGAGGAAAAGATAAACAAATCCCCTTGCTGAGAAAGGGGACGTTGGCTTTTGGTGATTTGTCCCCTAATCTCTCTCTTTAGAGAACTCAGTCTCCAGACACTGCGTTTTGGCATACTTTTCTGCACAGGCCTGGGATCATTCTGAAAATAGGCATGTTTTTCTCACACCACCAGGCAGCAAGTGTTCAGAACAAGACTGAAAGGCTAGACAAATCTCTCCATTGTCTAAATGTCAAGATTCTTGTTATGACCCCTCTGTGAATCAGAGATTCAGAAACAGAATCCTGGTTTTCTATGACAAAGAAGTCTGAGGGCTGAGTGGTGAATTGTGCCACATGCTGAGTCTATATATTTTTTTTTTTTATGTAATAAAGTTTATTAAAGTGTAAAGGAGATAGAGAAAGCTTCTGACATAGGCATCAGAAGGGGGTAGAAAGAGTACCCGCCTGCTAGTGTTAGCAATGAGTTTATGTATTCTCCAACTAATCTAAAGAAGGTCTGGAGGTTGTAAAGACCTCACCAGACCTACTCCCATAATTTACATTTTAAGATAACAGAATTAGCCAGAAGGTTTACTCCAGAGACTGTCCTCAGGCAGAATACATTGTTGTTACATAATCCTAAGGAATGTAGAGAAAAAACGTTTGTCCTTTCCTCCTCCTTGAGAATTCCAGACCCCTCTCTCCTTGGGGACCCCTGGACTTCTTATCAACCTGCCTAGGAAATGACTCTCTCATTCCCCCCTTTTCTTTTAGGAGAATTATGTTGCCTGGGGAAAAGGGGCGTCGTTCTCATTTCATAACTGCTATATTTTTGAACCCAGCAAGTGCTACCAATCCCCATAAATTCAATAAGAAATAAACACTGAAAAAGGTAGGGTAATAGCATCAGTCCTCTGTGCTTAGCATCCCTTCCAGGTACAAAGAGGAAAACACATTCAGTGTTGAAATGATGCAGTGAAATGGCAGAGAATCTGAAGACAAAATCCTTATAATGTGACATTTAGTAGAGAAGTGATAAATACAACTATGCTCCAAATTACATTTAAATATAAACATAAATTTTTAAATATGTATCCTCTTCAAAATTATTACAGTGAAACTCTTTATTTTGTTGTAAAAATACAACAAATTCCATTTTGAAAACATAGAAATAGTAAGCAAATCTATGAAAGCTGAGAAGTCACTCCAGTTTTAATTTATATTTTTTCAAAACTTTATGCATATATTAATGATTTTGACTTGTTGTGCCAAAAATTTACATGTTTTTTGCTAAACACAGGTAAGGTGGATATTATATTACAGCATTCAAATGCTCTCTTACTCGTGTGTGTGTGTGTGTGTGTGTGTGTGTGTGTGTGTGTGTGAATCTGATCCAGGGGCCCCAAGTAGTAGTTGGAGGAAGTCGCAGCAGCAGCAGGAGTTTGAGCAGCCATTTGTAACGTAAAAGCTTTCATGCGGCTAGAAACAAATCCAGTTATACAGTTACAGATGTAAGGCAACATAGTCATTAAAACAAGTTAAAATCAAAATTAAAAGTCACATTATGTCCATAGTTAAAGTGCAACGTGTTGCACCAGTCCATTTTAGGTTTGGTAGATGTCCTCAGGTGAAGAAGAGGCATCGCATGTTATTGTTGTCAAAGGTATTCACAGACTTGGAGAAAGTACTTTCCTTGAAGTGGAGATGTCCACCACAGGAAACCTTCCACTGATGAAGAGAATCTTTATAACCTCCTTAGCCTGTTCACTACGACAGAGAAAAGCCTCAATCCATCCAGTAAAAGTATCTACCCAAACTTGTAAGCAAGAATATCCATTAGCTTTTGGCATATGAGTAAAATCATTGATTTTCATATGTTCACTGGCCATTTATACATTAGAATGAAAGAAAGTGAAGTGGCTCAGTGGAGTCCAACTCTTTGCAACCCCATGGACTGTAGCCTGCCAGGCTCCTCTGCCCATGGGATTTCCCAGGCCAGAATACTGGAGTGGATTGCCATTTCCTTCTCTTATCTGAGCCACCTGGGAAGCCCTCATAGCTCAGTTGGTAAAGAATCTGTCTGCAATGCAGGAGACCTGGGTTTGATCCCCGAGTTGAGAAAAATCCCTTGGAGAAAGAAAAGGCTATCCACTCCAGTATTCTGGCCTGGATAATTCCATGGACTGTACAGCTCATGGGGTTGCAAAGAGTTGGATACAACTGAGCAATTTTCACTTTCATTTACACTTTAATCTTCTCCCAATTACTTATGTATAGCTATCAGGATAGGCTTCGTTATGCTACACAAACACCTTCCAAATCCAACTAGTGTACAAGAAGGTTGGTTTCTCAATCACACTCCATGTTCACCATAGGTTAGACCCTCTTATTTCACTCCAGGACCAAAACTGATGGAGTTGCCACTATTTAGTAGCCATAACAGTGATAGCTACCATAGCCAATGGAATATAAAAGTTGATGAAGAATTTACTGACTCATAATTCTTCTCTCTAGAAGGGATATATATTAATTTTGCTCACATTTCATTGGCCAAAGCAGGCCACTTGTTCATGGAGAGTTCAAAAAGGCTGAGACGTTTGATCCTCCAGAAAGAAGGGGAATTTCACATTAGGAAGTAGAAACAAATATCTAATGCAATCTAACCTTCTGTTAGGCAAATACTGGTCCTTGCCCCATCTCACTTTACCCTTTCTCTAAAGAAGATAACCTTAACTACTATCCAACCAGGTTTCAAGCTCAAAATCAAGAATCTCAAAGCACAGAGTATTTTCTATATCAGAGATTCATACCTCTAATATACAATGGTGAAATAGGCATAGAATGACTGCACTGAACACTCCCATTGAGAAAAAGGAAGAATAGGAGACACCGAGTAGCCACTGACCCACAGCAATAATGAAATCTCAGCATACAGATGCTTTAGAGGGGCCCCTGCCCTAGACTTACAAAAGTATCCTGGGAATAGGCTCTGGTTGTTCTTCTTTCAAGCAGTTTTGCTCTCTATTGTTTGCCTGTGGCTCCTGACTCCACTATCCAGGAGGTTTTTTTTCATCTATGCTTCTAGGCCATATATGAAGTTGGCATCAAGATATTGCCTTCCTTGGAAATTCAGCTGCTTTTCGGAACTGCTTCTCCTCCCAAAGAGACTGAAGTTCCAAGTATCATTTTAAACCTCAGTCACAAACTACATAGTCCAGATAGTCCAGATTTATTGTCTCTCTGATAACATGATTTTCTTTTTCAAAAAACTTAAGTTGGTTTCTTATCAACTTCATTCTAGTCAGTTCTGTGTGTCAGTAACCACATTTATACCTCTTTTCTTGATATCTAGATTTCTCTCTTCTCCTTAGGTTTGAGTACCTTAGGTCCATCAGTCTTCCACAGGCAAGTCATACCCTTAGACTCCTTTTTCCTGAGCTATTTTACCCAAATTAAAAGCATCACACATTTAGCTGAACCTTCAAACTCTAAGAAGTTTTTAATAATGGGTGTGAGGATTATACCTTTAATTTGATACTGCACTGAGAAAATAGGTTTAAAATATTTAAAGATTCTAACAATAAATATGGAGGAGACTGGACTTCCCAGGTGGCGTTAGTAGTAAAGAACCACTTCACTGTGACACACACCACCCCCGCCCCACTGCCAATGCAGGAGACATAAGAGATGCAGGTTCCTGGATCCCTGGAGGAGAAGATCCCCTGGAGAAGGGCATGACAACCCACTCCAGTATTCTTGCCTGGAGAATCCCAGGGACAGGGGATCCTAGTGGGCTGCCGTCTATGGGGTCGCACAGAGTTGGACACGACTGAAGCGACTTAGCAGCAGCAGCAGCAGCAGTATGTGAGGTCTTAGTTTTTCAATCAGGGATTAAACCTGCACCCTCTACATTGGACCGCCAGGAAAGTCCCCAGAATTTTTAATTTTGATGTAAGAAATATGTGAGATTACTTTTTCCTTCCTCCCTTCCTTCTTGCCTTTATGGCTTCTGGGTTTCAGGTATTTCTTAGGAAGGTCTTATCAATCCCAAATATTATAAAGGTGGTCTGTTATAGATTCTTCTCTAATATTTTAATTTGTTTTTAATGTTTGGATCTTCAATCAACTGAATTTTTGTTGTTGTTTTTGTATATGGTATGAGGTAAAACCATAACCTTTTTCATCCCCTACCAATAAGGTAATCAATAAACCACTTTATCAGTACTATTGGGAAAATATCTCTTAGGCAAGCTTGACAGGTAGTTAGCTACATGGCACAAAGACAGGTGTCCAGCTGGCCCAGAGTCTGTACTATTTATAGTATCATCCAAACATTCCTTCCTCATCTTTTCAGCTATCATTTTGAGCTAGAATCGAGAAGAACTACCTACACTTTCATGGAAGTCCTTTCCTGTGGCTGCTCTAAGTTTTCCCCTGCTCTACTCCTTTAGTCAATATGATGTCTTCCTTTTTTTCCATCTTGGATAAATTACTCAAAATACTTGACTTCTTTGAAGCAGTCTTTCTTATTTTTCAATGCTACTGTAGATTTATTCTTTAAATGCACTTGTCTGATATTTCAACAGGAGTTTGGAGAGAGGATATATACACTTAAAATGTATACATTCAATATGTATACATTTAATAAATACATTTAAAATGTATATACGCAGTATGCTATTACTGATCAATTTCTTTCAAGACACTTCACCAGTGTCTTTGAACCCTGGATATGAATACTCCCTGGATTCTTTTCCCCACTGATTTCTTAGGCCTATCCCCTCAGTTCACCAAACATGCCTAGATATGATTAAATGCCAGAAATGGGCACTCCAAGGCTATGACTCATATGATCCCACTACTTTATCAAAAGTACAATTTCAATCTAGCTTCACAATTAAACTAGGCATTGTACCAGGTAAGTTTGAGTGTAGTAATGAAAAGATAATGCTTAGCTTGAGTTTCCTCCAAAAGCAGAGGTAGAAGAATTGGCATGCAAGTACTAATCCCAAAGAATTGGAGAGGGGAACTGGAAAAAGTGAACCAGGAAAAGGTGAAGAAACAGACCAAGGCCTTGTTAATATGCTCCTCACTGCTGTGTCAACCATGGCTCAGTCCTGTGGGGTATCCTTCAAGAAACCACTTAGAATGATTCTCAGAACTGTCCTCCTGAGGAACAACAGAGGGAACTGTATCCACTGCAGCCTTTCTATCACTGGTAAAAGGCTACACCTAGATGGTAATACCTATTTATACTTGTTGCTAGACTTAGAGACTAAAAATTTTAAATAGTTAATTTTGAATTTCAGATAAGGCATAAGCTTATTCAGTAAATTTGTGCCATACAACTTTGTGCCATTGATTAAGTTTGTGTCATACAATATTTAAGACACACTTATACTGAAAAAAAAGAAAATGTTTCTTATCTGAATTACATATTTAATTGTGTCCTGTATTTTATCAATAACCCTATTTGTGGGGCTTCCTAGGTGGTTCCCTGTTTATATTGTAACCATGCTATTTAACTTATATGTAGAACATATCATGCAAAATGCTTGGCTGGATGAAGCACAAGCTGGAATCAAGATTGCCAAGATAAATATTAATAATCTCAGAGATGCAGATGACACCACCCTTATGGCAGAAAGCAAACAGGAACTAAAGAGCCTCTTAATGAAGGTGAAAGAGGAGAGTGAAAAAGCTGGCTTAAAACTCAACATTCAAAAAACTAAGATCACAGCATCCAGTCTCACCACTTCATGGCAAATAGATGGGGAAACAATGGAAACAATGACAGACTTCATTTCGTTGGGCTCCAAAATCCCTGCAGATGGTGACTGCAGCTATGAAATTAAAAGATGCTTGCTCCTTGGAAGAAAAGCTATGACCAACCTAGACAGCATATTAAAAAACAGAGACATTACTTTGTTGACAAAGGTCTGTCTAGTCAAAGCTATGGTCTTTCAATTAGTCATGTATGGATGTGACTGAAGCGAAGTGAAGTCCCTCAGTCGTGTCTGACTCTTTGCGACCCCATGGACTGTAGCCCACCAGACTCCTCTTCCTATGGGATTCTCCAGGCAAGAATACTGGAGTGGGTTGCCAAGATGTGAGAGTTGGACCATAAAGAAGGCCGAGTGCCAAAGAATTGATGAATTTGATCTGTGATACTGGAGAAGACTCTTAAGAGTCCCCTGGAACACAAGGAGATAAAACCAGTCAATCCTAAAGGAAATCAGTCCTGAATAGTTATTGGAAGGACTGATGCTATCTTGCTACTGAAATATCTGAAGCAATACTTGGGCTATCTGATCTGAAGAATGATTCATTGGAATAGACCCTGATACTGGGAAAGATTGAATGCAGGAGGAGAAGGGGACAACAGAGGATGAAATGGTAGGATGGCATCACTGACTCAATGGACATGAGTTTGAGCAAGCTCCAGGAGTTAGTGATGGACAGGGAAGCCTGGCATGCTGCAGTCCATGGGGTCGCAAAGAGTCAGATACAAAAGAGCGACTGAACTGAACTGAAAGGACAAAGTGTAATTAGCACCACTGAGCCAAAAGAATCTGGAAGGGATGACTTCATATTTAGAATTCAGACTATACTGTCAGTTTTGTTTCCTAAACATTAGTTTTATCTGGTCTTTAGAAGTTTCCAGTTGCTATTATATTTCTTCCATACTTTAGCTTGAAGAATTCAGTAAGATGGTAAGAGATCTTTTCTGGAGCAGTGAACAGGTTTTTCTGACAGCGATTTTCACTATCTTAAATCTGGAAGGGATGACTTCATATTAGAATTCAGACTATACTGTCAGTTTTGTTTCCTAAACATTAGTTTTATCTGGTCTTTAGAAGTTTCCAGTTGCTATTATATTTCTTCCATACTTTAGCTTGAAGAATTCAGTAAGATGGTAAGAGATCTTTTCTGGAGCAGTGAACAGGTTTTTCTGACAGCGATTTTCACTATCTTTCTCTGCTCTTTTTATACAACTGAAACCCTAAAGGGGACATTTGCCAAACATTGTAAGTCAAAAATGCAGATGTAATTCCCATGACTGAACTGACATGAGGATAATTTGAAAGAGTATATCCCTCAGGATAAATGTGAAATTAAACTCTCCACCATGATGATAGCATAATCCTTTCATTAAAGAGCAAACAAGATGGAGTCATTAAGGGAAAAAATGAAAAAACATGGGGTAAAGCATTTTTGAGAGACCAAAACAACAATAGTTTACAGATTTTGCTTTTCTAGAAATCTTCCGTGTTATACAGAAAGATATTTTCAGAAGGAGACTTTTTCTAGAGGTGCTAACATAGCAACGCCAGAGAATACAACAGCAGGAAGTTTTTGGCTCAGAGGCCAAAGTCTAGCACTGACTGGTAAATGAGGACCTGCTGGAAGGTCAGTATTGCAAATCCCCAGATACTCAGCCCTATTTTGTTGAGTGCAGGAATTTTCTCAACTTCTGTTGAAAAGGAAGTGGAAGAAATTCACAATCCCCTTTGTGAGAAATCATGGCAGGAAAATGGAATACTCTCCAGGGACCAGAGAGGGGAAACAGAGCTGCTGCCAGGAGAGGTCACAGTTGCTTTTCCTTTTCACACCAAAGCCACTGTCCCTTCCATGAAAAATGTGTCTGTGATGTTGACATATGGCTAATAAAGTATATCATTATTAATTCAAAAAAATAAAATACAACTCATGCCTCATAGATAGGATTTGTGCAAAATAAATAGTAACACTATCAAAGACATGGACAATCGGAAAATAATTTATTCATAAGGCATCTCTGCATGCTTTTTATTTACCCTTTACTAAAAGTAACTTTTGTTGTGTGTACTTTACACTAAAGTTTCTACTATAATAAAAGACCCTTATGTTTACTAGTTGTTATACCTTCTAGAAGTTTTTTTTAAAGGCTTTCCTTATGTTTTGTGTCCCCAAAGTAGTACGGTTCTGTTATTAATCATTTCATAGTGAGAACAATTTCTGCTTCAGTTTTGTGGTTTTTTTTTTTTAACTTGTTACCTGTTCCATAGCAGCTGATTTGCCCAGGAAGCAACAGCCCAGAACTCTTCTTAACATATTTGTCCTTGGGGTAAATTCAATGGCCCGTTACACTTTGAGGATTCATTCCATTATATTATACTCAAAGAAACTTCCAGAGCAACCAGAGCACTGAGACCCCTCTGCCTCCTTTTCACCCCCTTCTCAGATCCTTCAGGGGAGCAAAATGTTATGCTCTGGAAGCACTCTGTACAAGAACTGCAGTCCATGAAATGCTGGAAAGCCAAACTACTACAGCCTCCTTCACTCTGTGAATTGACTCAATCCAATGGGGCTTATGGCTCTTTGCTGAAAAAAAGTGACAACTTTGCAAATATGGCAGTTGTGCAAACTATCAAAGCTCAAGAATTGATCCCAACATCTATTATTATGTCTACTTAAAGCCTTCAAATCAAAATTTAAAACTACCAAGGAAGTGAACCTTGAGGGAAGAGAAGGAATTTGCAGAGAAGAGACTGCACATTTGAAGAAGGGGTAGAGATGATGGAAAGAAGGTGGCAGAGTTTTGGCAAGATAAAGAAAGTCCTGGAGATGGATAATATTGATGACTGCACAACAACATGAATGTACTTAATGACAGTGAATTGTATGCTTAAAAATGATTTAAATGGTGAATGTTATGTTTTATGACAATTTTTATAATTTTAAAATATACAAAATAGTATAGACATGAGTCTTACTGAGGTATACCAATGAAAATGGAAGAGGAGATTTTATAGAAATCTTAGCAAACTCAGGAGATGAACTTTAATTTTTTCACTTTTATCAAAATGATCTAAGCAACATCATGTATTAAAAATTCATCTTTGATCATTCTTCTATAACCAATCTAAAAAACTTGCCTGGTAAAATTACAGCTACATTATATTTCAATGAAAATTTTCAAGGCTATTGCAGTAGTATGCATCATGAAAGGAAGAAAAGAAGACCCAAGGTATCTTGAAGGAAGAATCCACAGACCCCTGATGAATCCAGGAGTAATCTCATAGGCACATGCTGGAAGAATGTGTCAATCTGTGACTATTTTTTGGTTGTGTACATGTGGTGTCTTAACATCATATCATTTCTGGGAAATCACATAGAAATAGCAACCAGCATCTCATCAGAAATTCCTATTTCTGGTTCTGGCTCAGAAGAACTAGATTAAAAATTCAAAAAATATCCTGCTTTGTTTAGTAGGTGTGATATTGGAGAGTACCTATTACACTATCCCAGATGGTGATTTTACCCTCAGCACATATCTTGTAAGTATTGCAGACACAGAATTATATTAAAACATCTAATCGACCAAACACCAAATTCAACATTCTCTCACTGGCTGAGAAGAGAAGGTGATGAATCCTAATTTTCCTCTCCTGGCAGTGCCAAGTACTACCCATCTAAATGTGATAATCATGATTGATACTAAAAAAGAGTGAAAAGCTTACATCCCAGTCCCTCAGTTCTGCTCCCTGCCAATCAGAAACCCTCTAGCCACAGACTTTGCCGGTTGAGTTCAACAGTATTTCTTCTCTGCAATCAAAGCAACCGATAACATGCAAAACCCTGTCCTACTTTGTGATGTAAAGCATCCTCCTTTCCTCCCTCCTTTCTCTTTCTCCCCTCCATCTATCTCCTGTTACTGGCTGTAAAGTAACTTCAAATGATTACTGGATCACATTATACTAAAAACTCCCCCTGCTGCCAAAAGACCTGTCTGCCCAGTCTTCCACATCCTCCCTCCTACTCTGGAGTAGCTTCCTATAGCAAATCCATTCCATTAGAAAGCTGAAGCTATGACTCATTGTCACACTGGTAAACCCATTTACCAACAGTAGAGGGAGGAATGCAAAATCTCTGATGCAAGGCTTCCAACACCTGAGCTTCCTATACAAAACCATGGTGATGAAAAAATCACTATGGGAATAGATGAGAGCTTTAAAATTTGGAGGGATGCCCGCAGTATATCATTTTGGTGGGAGATTTGTATTATTTATCTAGCACCTCAAGAGTGATAGAAGGAGCCCACTGGATGTGGGCTATTTCCCACTCTTAGGAAGCATATTTTCAGGACAACCAAATAGAATGTAGGGCCAGGATTTGCTGTAGAAAAAAAATAGATAAAAATTGAGATAATAATGAAAGCAATCATCTCCTACAGCTATAAAAAGAAGCTCCTGTGTTTTTAACATACTGATGCCTTTATTTATCATCAGTTTTATGTTTGCTGTTAGACTGTTTTTCCTATTGCTATTTATAGGTCAATTTATAAATCATAAAATGTACTACCTCCTACATGTGATCCTTCATATCAGTAGTAACACCCATAATTCCCTCCTAACTTTTACTAAAGATGAAGATATTCTTTCCACAGCACCTCTATGCAGGATGCCCTAGGGGTTTCAGTTTCTGGACTAAAAATTCCAAGAGATCAGATTCCTGTTTCACACTGCCACTATTTAATGTTAAGTGGTAGGCTGAGAGAAAGATTCAGTCTATTCTTATCACCATTTAAACAAAAGGTGAAGGGGAAAATTTATACACAAATGATTTAACTAGAGACAGTGTTACTGGAAATTCTATATATTATGGTTCTACAATTATTAAATCACTGGTATCCATTCATCCTTTGGAAATCTATGGCATTTCTGAGTAAGAGCACCATAGCTGAATTCCAAGTCTATTTGTCCCTTAAAGCATCCTTCTCAGGATTTAAAAGAGCAAATACCTTTTAGTACCATGTATAAGGTCAAGTGAACAGTATGTAAACCAAGAACTTCTAGATGTTCAAGTTGGATTTAGAAAAGGCAGAGGAACCAGAGATCAAATTG